>JABUQX010118101.1:0-29846 GCA_015478945.1 Trachelipus rathkii
ACACACCACACACACACTCAATTTTCTACCCATTCAATCAAGTTCAACACACTCATTCACATATTACACTACATATTACACGCACAACTCATTTCCATATGTGAATAAACTTATAATAGTATTTATAAACCCCAAATTTTTAATGGTTTTAATTAAACACGTACAATTATTTAATAGTTAACTTTCATTTATAATTTCCACTATAATTATAACTATAAAAATTATATTTTAAGTTTATTTCTTAAAACTTTCTATAATCAATCAATCATTTATCTTGTATGACGGAAAGCTGAATAGAATTTATTTAAATTAACTTGATTAATAATATTCAGCTTTTTTGTATTTATTTAATTTTTATCTAATATTAAAAGTTTTAAAATTATAACTTTTAACTTTCACCAATTTTATAATTTATTAAATTAAACTTTATTTACCCAACCATGTATATTAACTTTACAGTACCATTAAAGCATAGTAACTTAAATCAAGTAAATCAGTAAATGGCCCACATGCCACCCTTAGCTAATCACTGTTAATCAATTGGATTTGGACCATCTTAACATAACAAGCTATAAACGTTTTGGTTCTATTGAACTTACTAGACCGTTTTTGAGCATCGATCTGTGTGGCGCGATGGTGAGGGATTATTGATGTCGGGTGGGACTGGGAGGTCATTATTTAGTATATTTAAATACCACAAAATTATTTATTATTTATCACTTATTATTATAAGGGACTAGAGGACAATTAGTATTTGTTTAATTTAAAATGATTTCTAATATTTTTTTTGTGATATTTATATATTATTAATGAAGACATATTTTGTAATAACGCTTAAATTGTATATGTTATTTTATGCACTCGAAGTTTAACTACACAACATATTTGAGGTAATAGATATGAGTTGTGTTAATTGAAGAGTAGATGTCCGTTTGGTGATTTATCCATGTTGCTAGTTATTTAGTATTGAGTGTGAGTATATGTTGACGAGTAGTAAGGTTAGGTGTGTGAGCACTTAACTAACTTTCACGAAGTTATAGAACACAACACAAATTCGATTGAGACTCGCAACTGCGCTTACAAGAGATAAGCGATAAACTAACTTCTTGTCTTTTAATGCTCTTACTTATTTTTAATAGTAGTTTGAAATTAGAGCGCTCACTATATAGTGCTTATAATTTAGGATATAATCGCTTTATTTTTATGTAGAGACCAAACGGGGTAGTGCGATATTGGTCAGAATCGCTTTGTAGAGTATCCAGTTGGTCAAATATGAGTTTTTGCGAGGATACATAGAGTGTACTCGTTTATGTATTCGAATAAGATATATTGGATGAGCAAGTAGTAAAATCATCGTGCGGTTATATAAGTATACTCATGAAATGTTAGGCCTAGAAAGTTCTGTGTTGAAAATGGTATTATATTCAGATTACCTTTTTTTGTACAGACGGGGGCATAATGTAAGGTCCCTAAAAGGTGGAGCTGCGTGGTCATGTTTCACGGTTCGGAGCAATTAATCTCACTCTTGATTATATGGTTGGAGAAGAGTTATGAATTGCATATGGAGGATGAGCTGGATTATGATTGAGTGGTTGACTAATGTGATAAATGAATATTAATAAATTAGGATTAAGGTAGTAATTCAGAGACTCAGAGAGAACAGGTAGCTAGGTTTATTCCTCTTAGGACAAAGATCTTTAAGACAGCAGTTAAGACAAGTGTGGAAATATTTTTTCACCTTACTTCTCGTTGTATGTTTGGTGTTGCGTGGGGGCTAGAATATCTCTTTACTTCGTCATATGAAAGTTTTGTGAACGAACGGTCGCTATGTGAAAGTTTTAGAGGTGCGAGAATTGAGAAATTACTACTTATCGCTCCTTTGAAAAATTACAGACAGTGTACTTTCAAACTTGTATTTTGGGGAGTCAAGAGTGGTGGGTGTTTGTTGAGGTGTTGTTGTATATCACATTTTATTAGAAACCCAATCTCATTTTGTGGAGGAGAAGTGCTATCGAAGGAGATATATATTAGATATTAAAAGGCTGGTATGAATGAAGAAAGGGCAGTTATTGAAGGTTTTTTGGGGTTGTGGAATTGGCTGGAATGGACGCTAAAACTGTATAACCACTATAATAGGTACTTAGATTGCGCTGGTAAAGACCAGCCACCTGGAAAAAAGAAAGTGGTCTGATTTAAAAATATTTGTATGAATTATAAACTATTGAACCTTAGAAATGGAAGGCCGGAGAATGATGTCCCAGAGTATAGTAGACACCGTGCCAAAAAAATTGTGAATGGCCACCCTAAGGTGGTTGTGGAAGCTTATAACATACCGTTTTTGTGAATTGTAATCAGGGACCCTTAAGTGTTCGAGTGCGCAGGCGTCTTACATTGAGTGAGATCTATACCTTTTTTACCCCCATGTATATGTATAAGTAGCGTGGGACTATGGTCTGGAATAAGACGTATAAGATCTAAAGTGCAGTTGTGTTCCGAGATGACCAATCTTAGTGGCGTGTTAATTGTGTATTTGAAAGAAAATGATAAAATGAAGGAATGAACGTATAGAGTTGTTTATTGGTGTGGAGATTGGGGTATATTGAAGGATTAAAATGAACTACAGTTTGAGTATGGTATTGGTCCCATGTGGAAAAGGATAGGAATGCGCGACAGACCGTCCGTTAAACCGATGATTATAACGTAGGTAAGATGTGTTTTTGGGTAATCGACCGATGGGAGACAGAAAGAAAAAGTGAATGAGATCAGAAAAGGCATATGCCTGAACGATGAGCAAAATGTGAGTTTGTCAGAGGGAGAAGAAATGGTGTATACAGGAGGAATGTGTCTGGGTTTTTTGTGAGATAAGATACTGGTTGTGCCACTGGCCCATAGGAAATGAACCTCCACATTTGACGAGAGGTCATAGTTGAGGGTCATTCGCGGTCCCGTGAAAAGGCCTAAGTGTGGATTTTTCTGACGTCGACGAGTTCTCACTTAAGCTTATAAAGAAATTGATGGTACAGGCTGGGCTTTCTTTTCTAACTCGCTCATATCTCTTCTACTTATTTTTTATCTTTCCGGTACTACTCGATTTGTTTACGCATACCCTTTGCGCCTCCCAGTCTTGGGGACGATAAGATTGGAGGGTGAAGTTGAATCGATTGATTATGATATATCATATTATATTATTATATATATAATATATATATATATCTATAAGTAGATTGAGTAAACATGTATAATTTGTATATATACATAAATATGCCTTTTAAGTATTATATATTTAGATTTGAATCTATACTATAATAATTTATCAAGTGCGCGTAACTGGAAAGAAATACCTTTTGGGGTACGGCAGAGTTTATATATATTAACTCCTCTATATATATATATATATTCTATATTATAATATATATACTATTTTCTTATATATATACTATTAATATATTTAATAAGGCAATCCTATAAAATATATTTTAAATATTATTACTATAATATATAATTATTATTTAATATAGTTCACCTTAGCTTGAAAAAAAAAAAAAATTAAATTGCTAGCTGATTTTAATAGAAAGACGTTTACCTTTATTGTTTGGTATGGAAAGGTTGTTGACATTATATGTAGCAGTATCTTAATTTAAATTCACATCCCAGATTGAGTAAGTTTCTTAGGCCCTATCATTCATCTTTTTAAAAGAGCTGCTCGGTTTTTACCTAGACTAAGTTTTAAAAGGTTTTGTGCCCTTTTAATATAAAATTACACCTTACTCATTATGCATTATTTCACCTTATTTTTATGATTAATGCTAATATAACTGAGATAATGGTTGTAGAATAAAATTTTGGTTCAGTTCTCAGCAACAAACAGAACAAAATGTGAATTCCGTCCTGACCGGAATTCAACTAACCCATTAGGCCTAATATTTAACAACAATAATCCAGGGTACAGGTTAATATACCTTTTAAATTTGATTATTTTTCGTAGGACAAACTATCCCGCTTCCTTATAAGTTGACGCAATAAAATGACGTCATTCGTCCGCCCGGGGTAAAGATTTTTACTCCTAAGTCAGAGTAGGAACGAGAAGTTCTAAATGAATTCAATTATTATTATAAGCTAATATTGTTGTGGTCCTCATCGTATTTACCTTTCATTTTCCACTCTCAAATCATAATCATATTGATACATTCTACTAGAAATTATCATCAGCTAGACGACAGCTGCGCTTTCACACACACGCTAGCATGAATTTTAAGACCTAAATACATGGGTAGGAGATACCTACTTGGCACCTATAAATATACGCCCCGAATATATATATAATAAGAAAATTAGCATAAATATAAATATTATTTATTATTAAATAAAAATATATATTGTACTATATAATATATATTAATTAATATATATATTATATAATTGATATACTATATATAATTATTATTTATATATATTACTATATTTAATGTATGATCAAAACAAGTATCATTTTGTAATTGTCTTGCACTATGATGCCAAAAAATAATGTACCTTTGATACTTGTATCTTGTACTTTGCAAATTCTAGAGTACTGTGACATGCTACATTAGTTTACTATGAACAATTCCTAGGTTTGTAGTTGTCTTGTCTGAAAAAATGTAACTTGAACCCAACCTGAAATATTATTATATTTATAATATATATATATATATATATATATATATAAATATATAATTTATATTATATATATATATTATATTATATATATAATTAGTAATATATTATATATAATAGATTTCTTTTTCTTCTTCCTTTTAATTTGAGGTTTTCGCCCATAATCTGATGAAAACAAGCACGGGAAAAAGTGAATAAAGCATAGAAGAATATAAAAATGAAAAAAAGCCCAGCTTCCGCCCCTCTCTGTACATTTATAGTAAGAAATCGGATCGCATCAAGAAAATCCACCTAAGCTTCACGGGACCGGCGACGGACCCTCAATGGTAACTTCAGTGTCGGAGTTCATCCCCTGGCCCAGGTGGGCCAAACATACCTCCTCATCACAACTACCGGCCATCTCCGCATCATCACCTCTTCTTCTTGCCAAATCACATTCTCTCCTGCAGACATTTTTCTGATCCAATCCACTTTTTTCGGTCTTCCAGCCGTCCTTCTCCAATTACACTCACCACTAAAATCCTTATACCGCCTTAACAAACCGACTTACTCTTCATTACTTTTCGAACTAACACTCTCTAATACGTTCCTGCTCAATTTATCATTTATCTCCACTTAAGCAGACCCTAAGATGTCCCTATACTCTGAAACACATTGAATCTTTAGATACGTATACTTCTTATTCAGACTTATCTATAACAATACAGACACAGGTACAACATACCTCCTTAAACCCAGCGACTCAGACTTAGTTTTTACATCACTCAACGATTAATTCGCACCTGCCACCTTTCCTGATTCACTAACTTTCTAACTAACACTCTGCATCATCGTTCTCCTTTTTCAATCATCACATATACCCTAAACTTAAACTCAGACATTTGTTCCAGCTGCCACACATCTACATAACTTCAGCAACTGAGGCGTCCTTCACTCGCACCATAACTTACTCTTATCTACGTTTACTTGTAAACCCCCCCCCTCCATTTACACACCCCTGCCAATCTCTTTCAATTCCTCTTCAACTCTCTTCAGATTCACCCCACAAAGAACCAAATCATCCGCATATACGCCTGTTGCAACCTTCCCTCCACCCCCTTCCATCATTCTAACACCATTTCCTGCCACCTCCCACCTCTAAATTCTTTCATAAACCATCCATATATCAAATTGATAACAATATGCATAAGCCCAACCCCTGCCTCACTCGCTATTCTCAAACTATAATCCAATCAGGCGTGTATGACAACCACTTATTATTCTTACACACACGGCCTCATATCCTCATACAATTACTCTTTGATTCATTCGAAACCTAACCACCAACAACCCATGATATTCATTCAACACTGCTGCCTATATTATAGGAGCTTTCCCTAATAACCCTATCATACGCCTTTTGCTAATCCATAAAACCTAAAAATCAATTTATTTTTCTTCTCCCTCATTTTCCTCCTCATGGAGAGTTGATTCGTAATAAGGGATAAAATGACTCGTCGAGAGGTACATAGCTAAAAGAACGCTCACCTTTGTTCTCTGCATCCGAATCAGTACTTCCAACTCACTCGCGTCAACTCTTGACAAAAATACACCATATTAGTTCTTCCCTAAACACTCCAGATAAACTAATTCCCTATAATTTCTTACAGTTCCCCTATCCCTCTTACTTATATAAGGGTACTATTATGCTCTCTCTCCATCCATTGGAGACTATAAACCTCTCCATAAGACGCTTTATCTACACGCAAATTCAAAATTCCAATCAATCAGATCTCGCCTCATTCTTGGATCATTCCATCCAGAAAAATTTCATTTTACCTGCGGTTTACCTTTGGTCTCAACTTTTCCAGACTTGTCACTGCATTTTCTTCTCGTCCTCCAGTGCTAAGTTTAACATCAATCATCGCAATAATTAGTCATTTCCTCTTGCTCTTAAACCTACAACCTACTCAAAACTCTTTATATTATCTCCAAATAAATTATACAATTCTGGAGAAGTGTTTCTTTTCCAACTCCCCTCAACATTCTTCCATATAAAATTATCATAGTTACAAAAGCAAAACAACAATATTATCAAAGCCTATATCACATTTAATATTCATCTATAAGATAATAGACATTGTGTTCAATTAATTTAACCTCATTCTTAAACTCATTAGTATCGGCCTTCCTTCACAGAGCTTCACTAATTCCCCTTGTAGTCCCCAATATCATCCTCCTATAAATCACCAAAAAATCATTTTTCCATTTTCTCTTTCTTTTGTTTCACCACCAGGGTTTAGGGATAAGGGGATCACCAACCATCCTGCCTATTAATAACCAAAGCACTCAAATACATTTATAGAAACTTATATCATTTGCTTTTATACCTCTAAATCAGGATGAAAGGATTTTTATTACACTTATTAAATAATCTTGGCTTTCTATCTTCGAAATTCCACCAACTCTGTTACATCATCTTACTTAGCTCAATTTAACATGTTAATTTAGCCATTCAACTCTTTTGCTCTCAGAACGATGTTATTAAAAGAAATGTAGTTTATTTCTTTTAAATTAGAACTTATACCAGATTTTGGATATTCAGTTTTCAACTTGATTCTACTATTCACTGAATTTACTTGGGCGAGCGGCTCTTAAATACGTTATAACTTATTACCGTGTTGGAAACATATTTATTTCACAAGGATATATTTTATCCAACAACATATTAGTATCACAACATTTACCTCTCCATACCAGCCAGCCCTAACTTAATATACATAAAACAACTGAATGATCAATAATCTTATCTCCTTAACCTATCACTGGAATATTTAACACATCAACATCATACTTCAACATCTCCTTTTTCTACAACATTGTACTAAAAAATATCAAAATACATAACTTTTCAGGCTAGAATAATATTTTCTTATCTTTAATTACATCAACTCCCTTTGTTTCTGCTATTGATACTCTAGTGTTCAAAGAAAGTTTTTAGTTAACTACACATACCTTTTCACACTCTCACAGAATACATCACTTCTTTCCTACCATTACTTCATTTTCTCTCCGCACACCCAAAACCATCCTGTCTTCGGCGAACCAATCACCTTCTTTGTGGATCACCCTATTCCAACCATTCATGGTCGCATTACTACAATATCAATTCTGAAGCTCTACTCACCCCATCCAAAGCATCACTCAGATTATCCCGCAAAAAATCGTAACTCTCTCAAACGTATTGCCCATCAGGATGAGTTTCTGAAAATGAAAGCACACTCTATATCTTCATTTCAAACAATTAACCAATTATAGATAAACCTACCGACTAACAGTATATTAACCTGCTGTACCGACTAATCACGTCATCATAAAATGCTGCAACTCCTTCTCTCCCCTCTTCATTCCTTTCCACCCAGCAACACCACACTACCATTTCCACCACACCACATTTGAAGCATTTAATTGCAACTTGTTGCGAAATTACAGAGAAAATCAAATCAATTTTGCCTTTAAATTTATTCATCTCCTTCCAACTGTTCATTTACCTCACCTCTCTCCTCCTTGTTGCTCCTTCTCCAAACATTTTTTATATCTCGTGACATTTCCCATGTACCCATTAGATTCATCTACCAATTTCGGGCTGAATTTTCGAAGGTTCGTTTATCTGGCGAAATTAACGATACATTATAATGATATACTATATATATATATAATTATATTATAATATTCTATATAATACTATATATTATATATATTATATAAGTATTTATATTCATTTTTATTTTATATATGTTTATCACCTCACGCATAGCCTATTTCTACCGGCGGATATAACTTTCTGGTGATTTTACCTTAAGTATCACTGAGAGTACTAGGAATTCCGAACCCGGGCGCCCTTGCCATGCGAATCTATGTCCTCGCTCTACTTTTTGATGAACTTGAGCCTCACATGTAGCGGACAAGTCAATTTAATATTGCTTATATTTAGTACATAATATTCAACCTAACTTATAGCTTTAACTTTTTTATCTTTAAAAATACGGCTATATTACTAATTGACACTCATTCATTACATTTATGAACTACGCTATATTTATTTTACACTGCTATACACGTCGTATATAATATTCTTCAATATTATCTTACTATCTTATTATAAACATCTTTAATAATAAAAAACTAATATCCTTTGTTACCATCAATTTAACTAACTGGAGAGTTTATTGCTTTATCTACTTATTACATTTTGCAATTACAAGCTCATAGATTTGTTCAAAATCAACTTGTTCACTTAAATCACTAAATTAAATTTCCATTATTTAGTATTATTATAATTATAATAATATATTAAATATATATACCGATATTTCAATACTAATAAGCGATAGCGCCAATTACTGCAAATCATCCGTTTTCCCTTCTCATTAAGCAGCACTATGTACCTACTAATTTATATTAACATCTTTCAGACCTTATAGTTACCAGCAATGACTTCACTTTATTAACAATTAATATCTTACAACTTAATAAGAGATGGCTGATCCTAATGCTAACTCACAACTATTTATAACCTATTAAAACTATTCTTTATCTAATTACAACGTTAACTTTCAAGTTACCCCTCCTTTTAATTATTTATAGCACATAATCTATAAGCCTATTAGAATAATCTTACTCTATAATTCTAACCCTCACAACTCCATCTTAATATAACTCTGCGACGACAAGAACAAAGATACCTAATAATTAACGTAGCTCAACAATTTATATTGCATTTTCATATATTATAAAGGTTTTACAGCCGGTTGAATTCCATCGATCATTGTTCCATTTTTATACTATGATCATGCATTCACTATAGCTGGCACCAATTTATTTACCTTATGCCGTCTATGATAATTACCCACAACCTATCTAGAATTATTAATATATATGTCCTTTCATTACCCCATCCATATACAAATTGAATAACGCATCCCAACTGTTTTAATAATCAAAACAAACACCTAACTTAGTAAATCTCATCATCCTAACACGCTATTTAAATTAACCTAAAAAATACCTAAATCACCTATTTGACATAAAGTTTAATAATATTAATCCATTTATTTATCTTACAGGGCAACTACTTCATTCAAAGCACGCAATGCTATCCTAATCAATCTAGTAACATATTTCTTTTTAGATTTTAACAACCTTTCTTATTGCCTTTTAAGAAGCGGTCGGTGGCTATCCATTTTTTCCATTCATAATAACGAAACTCATCGCTTCACAAAGGAGAAGAGGTGAAACTCAAGGGAAATTTACAAAATCGTCGGCCCACCTCCATAGAAGGACCTCTTTCATTACAAAAAGATCCTACATAGGAGCTTCAACCGAGACTCAGAACTCTGTCCAATGTACACCTTGGCTTCTAAGACACAGATTTTGAGCACACTGTCAGTTGCCAACCATGCTTCAGAGATTGGAAACAAAGTTTACATGGACTAATTGTGGGCCACTTAATAATACTAAATGGTAATTTTTTTCGTTACAAAGTTAAAGTACAAGAAGCATTTGATTTTCCTAATAAGAATTATGTAAATACCTTTATTTCGGCTTCTTGTAACCGTGTTTGTATTTCAACTCTCCGCACCATACATCATATGGGCATCAAAATATTCTGAAAATGCTTCTTTTCACCTGCAGGGGCATATTCTGATCCTTCAGCAATGGATAGAGAACGTTCAAGCTTCTTCCATATTTACCTACCCTTTCGGTGATATCTTTCCCTGCTCTTTCTCTACTTCCGAACAAGCTTCCTAAATATTTAAAAATTTTGCCTCTTTTATGTTACTTCCATCTTCCTGGATATTTAAACTTTCTCTATTTCTCTCTCTCTTTACTCTCATAACCACCTTCTTCTCCTAATTCATTTTAGGATGACCCTCTTCGAAACATATATTCCACCTTTTAAGTCTCTCTTCAATATCCTCCTCCTTTAACTCCAAAAGGCGATATCGCTGGTGTTTGCCAAAATGCTAAGTACAAAATAAGCAACAGGGTCGATGACACACTCCCCTGCTTAAAACCAGTCATCACTTGAAATCACTTTTTATTTTCATGTTACGCCCTCACCTTGCATATACCCTCCTTTTACAAGCTCTTAATTGCTTTTATTATTCTCCAGAAACTCCATATTTCTCTTCTATATACCCTACAATCAATCTCTTGATACCAAATCGAAGGCTTTTTGCAAATCTACGAACGCCACGATCAACACAACAATGAATTCCCTTACTCTTTCTGTACCCATGCTCTTCCTCTCCCAACTTTGCTTCTATCCTCTCCTCAATCTCCCTTCTATTATTCTCTCAAATAACTTCATTATGTGATATATGAGGGAGATTTCCCTGTAATTTTCACTAATCTTGGAATATTTGCAATTTTGTAAATTTGTAATTTTCCCTTTTCCTTTCCCTTCTACATTGGCACGATTGATGTTCTTTCCAACTCCTCCGGCACTCTCCCATTTATTCAGCACCCATTCAGCAGCTTTTGTATACAGTATACCTCTTTGTTTGGCAATATTCTTCCTCACTAGCTCTATACCCACACCATGCTCATCAGGCACCTTCCCGTTTTTCATCCTCGCAACAGCCTCCTCAAACTATTGCTTCATAAACTTCTCCTCCTCTTCTACCTCTTGTATCCGCAAATCATCCACCTCCCCAAGCACTCTGTCCCCTCTCCACTTTCAAAAAAGTTCAAAATATCTAGTCCATCTCATTTATTTTCTCCGCCGTCATCATCATCTTTCCCTCCGCATATTTTGCTATTTAACTTCTTTTAATTCTTCCTGTATGATATCGCAAGACCATACAACAAAGATTTATTTCCTCTTTGATCTTCTTCCAATTTCTCCCCAAGCTCCCTCCAAATCGTTCTCTCAGCTCTTCTTTTTGTAGTTTTTACTTCATTTCCTGCGATTACATACTCCTCTCTCGTTTTTGGTCTCCTTCTCTTTAGCCATGTTCTCATCATTTTTACGCTTCCCTAACCCCATACGTACAACAAGGTGTATGTCTTTTCTTTCCTCTTAACACCCGCTCCTCCCTCAACACATCCACCGCCACCTCCTTCAAGAACTCCTCAATCTTTGATCACTCCTCCTTTCAACTCACCTTTTCCTTTATCTTTTTTTTATTAAGTTCTTGTTTATTGGTCTCTTAGAATTTTTATCTTTAGGGTCTTCTAGCCAAGAAATTCGTTAAGAAAATTTTTGGTTAAAATTTTTCACATTTTTCAAAAGGTTTTGAAATGTGCAAAGAAGGTCAAAGAAATATGTTATCTAGGATTTCAAACATCTTCCGAAAGAACGTACATGAGAAAATACAAGCAATATACAAATTAACAAGCCTAAGACTACAAAAGCCTTGCAAAGATTTTTTTGGAAAGTTAGAATTAAACGCTCGTTGCTAGCCAATATAGCCGATACAATGAAACCAATGTCAAACATCGTAAAGGGAAAACCATATTTAAACCGGGTAATTTCTATAATTGTAAATACATAAAAATTATTTTATGGTGAAAAAGAGGACCTCACAAATTGAACGAGATTATCATATTCAAAGCCTGAAACTAAAACTTTATATTCTTAAAAGTTAAAAAAAGCAATATCAAGAGCAATCTTTAGTGATACTAAAGAAAGCATACCGAAAGAATTTTGTAGCATATCTCACAGTCAAATTGAGAGGAATTATAGAGAAGTCGAGTGAGAAATTTTTTTCATTGCTAAATTATTTAAGAAATATATTTTTAGATCGCTGGGAGAAAGGTTACATTAAACACAGCTTCTAGTAATTTATTTCAAAGACTCGCCAAAAGATTAGATGTTATTAATCAAAAAGATGGCAAAATTTAGTTAATTACTTATAATAATGTAGAATGTAAATTATTTACAGAAAAACAAAATAAGTTAATAAAATATTTAATAAGTAATGAAGTTAGACATAACCTTGCAACAGAACATCATAAAGAAGAAACTACAAAATGTGCAAAAATTTAAAAGAAGAAAATTCGTCCAACTATGAAGAAGGGGTGATGCTTGAATATCTCCTTCGATGGCTATAACGTCACACTTGTGAACAACACAAACATTTTTGGTCTGAACATGAACAACAAATTGTATTGGAAACTTCATATAACAACGGTTGCTAAGGTTGCCTCAAAAAAAGCTGGGTAAACTGCTTAGGATGCGGAAATTTTTCTACTCTCTACAGCTACTCGTTATATAAATGCCTTATCCCCTCTTGTATGGAGTACCTTGTTCTCACATTTTGGGCCTCCGGCTCCACCTATCTTTTGGATAGGATTGTGTATGAGACATAAATTGCGCAACACGTTCAAACTCGCTTCACCTTCAATCTTTGCGACTTGACGTTGTAGTTCTATATCTTTATTATTTATAGTAAAACGTCACATGCTCGAGAGAGTTAATCTTTCGCCTTCTATCTCCATTGCGTTGTCAATATACATCTCCATTGCGTTGTCAATATACCACGAGAGACCCTTTGCTCTTACATGAATTGTTCATGAGGATTGAAAACCCACCGAATTTCTCGTTGTTGCACTTCTTTCTATCCATCCACTTTTACTTTTTGGAACTCTTTGGCATCTTTTGTGGCATTTAACACATCAATTTTTTCTCTTTAATTCCCACGTCTTGGCTCATCTGAGAGATTTTCCTTAGGCTTGGATTCAAGTCGGTTTCCAATATTTTATTTTCTACCTCCATTCTTGAAATGATTCCACACCATGATTGGTGGTAACCTGTTTAAAAAAAGACCTTTTGGAAGCGCTGACACAGATGAAAATAAAAACCATGGATCCTTTTCTCCTAGGGAGGAAGTCATTATGAATGAGTCTAACAACTCCGTCAATAACAAGCGTTTTCGCTTCGAATCAACTCATCACAAGGTTACTTTGTTTTTTCTGTTCTTTTTTATTTTTACAGTTAACACTACCGCTCACGGGCATTGCCCTAATCTAGGAGGGATGTAAAAGTAACAAATGGCTACGCCAAGAATAACTGCTGAACAGAAGCTAAATGCTGAATGAAAATATATTTAATTGTTGAAAATTATATAGCCTATATAAATGAGTTTAATTTTATTGCCAAATATTAGGATATTTTTAGTGGGTCCCCAGAAAAAAAGGTAGAAAAAATGCACGGAGTGAATAAGAGAAGATGGAGGAATGAAGAAGGAGAAAGGATGACAATAGATGATTCCAGAGAAATCAGAAATGGTGAGGACCCCATACGAGTTGGGGACCGAACCCGTAAACGGGGTTTTACCCATAAAATGGGGTTTACCTTAAAATGGAATGAATTCGGTTATTTATTACATACGCAATCATATATATCGTACAGTATATATGAATCTTAGCACAAAGAGCTTATTAATTATAGCGCCTCTCTGCATATCTTTCTTAATACATTGTCTATATTAGCCTAATACAGCCTTACTGTTCACATATGCTGTTCACATGTTCTGCTCAATCATGTACATATTGTATTACACATAGATAACTCGTTTTCTAAAGATTGAAGATCGACATTTATATTTGCAAATCTCATTTTCTTTTTATGAGACGTATAAAATATTGTTTTTCCTAAGTTGAAACATGTATATTTTGTTCATCATTTTTATTTTATAATTTTATTTTACATTTATGCGTTGTGTTTAATTTTGTTTATCTAAAAAAAATTATTTTTAAAAATTTATATATTTTTAATTTTATGTATTTAAAAAAATCTATATTTTATAAAACTTTTATTTATTTTTGTTTTATTTGTTTAAAACATTTTGTTTTTACTAAAAAAAATTAATTTTGAATAAACGTAACAAAAATAAGTTCCTTGAATAAAATAACATGGTAAAGTGTAATAGTTTACTAACCCTAAAGCAGAAAATCAGTTAATCAAAACCACCCATATCCTCCCCTCCCGTCCATCCATGATCTATTGATCTATTAATTTATTGATTTATTGATCTATTGCATAAATACATTTGTTTTAAAACTTTTTTATTTATTTATTTTAATTTTATTTATTTTTTTAAAGTATTTGTTTTTAATTTTATGTATTTAAAAAATCTATATATTTTTTAAAAACTTATTTATTTTTTATTTTGTGTTTAAAACATATTTTTACTAAAAAAAGTTTCCTTTTGCATGAACATAATATAAAAATAAGTTCTTTGAATAAAATAAAATAGTAAAGTGTAATAGTTTACTGACCCTAAAGCAGTAAATCAGTAAATCAGTTAATCAAACCACCCTATCCTCCTACCCCTCTATCCTACTACCCATCAATGATCTACTGATCTATTGATTCAAGTCATATTTTTGGTATCTTTTTGTATAAACATATCATAAATACTTTTGTTTTAAAACTTTTTTAATTTATTTATTTCAATTTTATTTATTTTTTTCATTTTATTTTTTTTTTATTTTATTTATTTAAAAAATCTATATTTTTTAAGAAACTAATTTTTTTTATTTGTTTAAAACATTTTGTTTTCACTAAAAAAAAATTCATTTTATGTTTATAACGTAAAATAATTAGCGTTTTACTGACCCTAAAGCAGTAAATCAGTTAATCAAACCACCCACTCCACCCTCCTACCCATCCATGATCTATTGATCTATTGATTCAAGTCATATTTTAAGTATCTTTTTGTATAAACATAACATAAAATTAAGTTCTTTGTTGTAGTTGTTGTTGCTGAAATGTTGCGTTTGTTGTTGTATTTGTTGTTGTTGTTGTTGAAATGCTGCGTTTGTTGTTGTTGTTGAAATGCTGCGTTTGTTGTTGTTGTTGTTAAATGTTTAATATATCAAACGTTGAGGTTAAATCAAAATATACAAAACGTAACCTATTCTCACTTTTTTTTTAAATATATCTTTAACATATTAATGATAATTTTAACAGTAACCCTTACTTAACAACAGTAAAGCAACTAACTTTCAAAGTTTCAACTTACCGTCAGACGTTAGTGTAATCTTTTAACCTTTACGTGAAAATACGTTTCTCGAATGAACATTACATAAAATTACCCTAAACATTTCATATTTATGCTAAATGTTTATTTAAAACTTCAATTAATCAATAAATCAATAAAGAAAGTGGTACATTTTTTGCATTTTATGCATCACAAACTCGCATGTTTAAACACAGCTGCTTCTATCTCTTTCTCTAACTTTACTTAACCTAACTTATTTTCCTTCAACTAAAAATATTTCAAAGTTTTTAAAATGTTATAAATAAATGTAATATAAAAACAAGGGTTTTGAACAAAGAACTTGTTTTATATAATTGTATTCACAGCATATACTAACAAACATTGATCATTGTTTCACTTTAAAATATATTTTACTATGTGACTTTAAAATCTAATGACTTTTAATGTATTACATAAAAAAAACATTACGCAATAGTAGCTCCTAACACTTTCACAAGATAACATGAAATATTTTTGGTTTATCCAATTTTTAGATCCGCACCCCTTCTCAGAAAATAGGTTTATCCTATTTTAACCTCCGCTTCTTTTCAAACAATATCAATACAAAACATGAAAATGATTTGACGCTATGCACGCATGAAAAGAAATATCAATACAAAACATGAAAATGATTTGACGCTATGTACTCATGTCAACAATATATACTTGGGGCTTAAATTTTTTTTTTTCTCCTAAAAGGTGTTGAATATACATTCTTACATTTAGAATTCCTGTTAATTCATCATCTACTTCTATTCAAAATCTACTTTTTTTTCCAATTGCTGAGCACAATTTTTCAAAAATCAAAAAACTATTTTCTCTAGTTTTGTGCGCAATAGACCCATCATGTTGCGTAATTTTGAAGTCATTCGAAAAAAAATTTAAATGTTGATACGAAAAAATGTCAAAAAATTAGGTTCGGGAAAAATGAAAACGCCGAAACAATGACTACAAACACAGAAAAACACCCGAAAATGATGTTCTAAAGGTCAGAAAAAACCTGCGGTTTGCTTTTTTCCCAATCAAAATTGTCTTAAAATAAGGAATTTTAGGTCCATTTTTAGGTATGGGCTAAAATGGGGTCCCAAATCCCAAATATTGGATCTTGCCCTTAATAAGGAAACAACTAAATTAAAATTTTTTTATCTTCAGGTTGTCTACATTACAACAGATAACGGTGCAAATTTCTGTACCGCCTTTCGGGTGGTTGCTCATGCAGAAACGGGTGACGAAAGAGAAAGAGAACATGGCACGCATTGCAGAGATAGTGGTGCGCGTGAAAAGATGGAGCAAATTAGTGACACAGAGGTTTTGCAGACAAAATCTCTCCAGCTAGAAAATCTGCTTGAAGAATATGATGCACTTAGCCTAATTAAACATCGCCGTTGCATTTTCTACACATTAAAAATTTTGGCTACTAAGGATGTTTCAAAATGTTCCTCGCTAGTTCTCTGGTGCCAAGAATCCATTTAATAAGACACTTACCAAAACTCAGAAATTGTGGAATGCCCAAAACAGGAAAACTACAACAGCTGCGAGAATTAAGAAGGATTTGGGAACAAAGCTTAAAAACACCAAGTTGTTACTTCGTTGGAACTCTCTATACGATTCTTATAAAGGACCTGCTTAAGAACCTTGATGGTTCGATGACACAAATCTAACAACATTTGTATGGAGCAAAACCCTTGGCTTCCAGTATTTAATAAAAGTGATAATGAGGTAATTGCAAAGTACATCGAAATAATGACGCCTATTGCTGTTAGGCTTGATATGTTGCAGAAGAGAAGAAAGCGTTACGAGAGTCTTATTGCCTAAATCTCTTTCTCCTCAGGGACAAATCGGGAAATGCAACGAGAGTATAAAATTTAACTATGCCAAAAACTTAGTCAACTACTTGCTAAAGCAACCAAAGGCAAACAAAGAGAAATAAAAGGCTTTAACCGAAGTTCAAGCAAGCTATCTTGATTATTTTGATTTGCTATGGCAACTGCCCTGCATCCTCACTTCAAACTCGGGAGTGGTAGCACGTGTTAAATAAGGGAAAGTACCAAGCTGCCAAGACTAGGATACTGGAGGAAATAAAGTGTAATATTTCATCGAATCTTAACTCGTCCCCTTAAGGCACTGAGGTGATGGGACTGAGTCTGCAAGTGACCCATTTATGGTGAGTTATTTTTATAATTTTGAAACAAACTTTAAGCATCTTGTAACATATATATATATATATAGTAATATATATATATATATAAAATATAATTATATTATATATATATATATATATATATATATATAATACTATAATATATATACTATATATATATTATATATTATATATATTTATATATATATAATATATATATATAATTACAATTTATACATTACATATATATTTTCACAATACACTGACATAATGTCAAATGAAACTTAAAAAGAGATTTGAGCTCATGATACCAATTTCTAAATATTTCAGCGAAACTGATTAGGCCCATATATCCAGGACGGCCAATTCGGAGGAGAAGTGCGACAAATCTTGGATAGCTAGTCTGCAGTAAATGTTCACCACAATACCCCTCTCACTAGGAACCTGTTTCCGTAGGGCCTAGGATGGTGACTTGTTTATTAAGTATAATACCCCATTACCCAGCTTAGCGGCCGTGGAGAGATTGTTTAGTCAAGGGCCTCTAAGATTCTATAGCAAAGAGGGCATGCCATGGTTATCAGGAATTTTGAAAAATATATCGTCTATTAAAGGGAAAATGACCGCTATTCAGATATGCAAAGGAGAGCGAGGAGGAAGATTGCAATTATTTTAAATAAGATTAAAATCTTTCTTCATTTTTGTTATATATATTTGCATTTTTCAATTATAATAATAAGTAAAAATAATTCATCTTTAAAAATTTTCCTTTATTTTTATATTTTTTTTGCGCCTCCTAAATTTGTGCTTTTACAAAAAATTTGATTTGCGGACATTTGCGCTTTGCGCTTGCGGACTAATTTTTTGGAAAATTTGCGCTTTACGTTGCCGGACTAAGTTTTTTCCATTTTTTGCGCTTTTGTAGTTTGCGATCTAAAGTTTAAAAATTGCGCTCCCACCTCTTGTAAGTATATTATATAATATATATATATATATATATATATATATTATATATGTATATATGATATAATATATATATATGATATATATATATATATATATAATATATATATATTATATCTCACTATATATAGTTATATATATATATATAGTATATATATATATTATATTTATATATATAGATATACTTATATATAGACTACTATATATCATATATATATATTATCCCTATATATATATATATATATATACTATATATACTATTAATATATATATTATATTATATAATATATATATATTATATATATATATATAGTATATATAATATATATATATATATATATATATAGTATATATATATATAAATATATAGATATAATATTATATTATTACCCGTGCACACCTATCTATATATACTAGTGTATGATTATAATATATATATACGTTCAAGATATCCTGTTATAACCTTACTCTATATTATATACCTATATATATCACCCCTAGCGCTAACTATCGGCTCTTCTCCACCCTTCAGTATTATACTACCTATATTACGTAATCATTAATATAATATACTCTATATAGTCTACTACCTATATATATATGGGTCAGACTTTTGGAAGAACCTCAATACCAATATCCATACAGCTAGAACAGCTATCAGAAAAGGAAAAACAATTCTGGAATTCTGCGTCCAATTTTAGGACGTGGCGGAAATGCAAAAAAAAAAAAAAATAAAAAAAAAAAAAATAAAAAAAAATTTTATAAACTCAAAAAACTACAATAGCTACAGCGAAAAGGGGTACATGAATACATTTTTTGGAATCCTCGTAAAATTTTTGATAGGAAAATGTAAAAAAAAATAAAAAATAAAAAAAAATATCTGTTTCAGATTTAAGTAATATGATTAGAAGGCTATTTAGAGACCTTTTATTGGTTACTCGTTTAAAATAAATAGACTTCTATTTAACATTTGCTTTTTTTTTTTTTTAACTTAAAGATACCCCAAGGGTATATGTATACCGCAATGATGGCAGGAGTCGGGGTCTCTCGGCCTTCCGGGGAACTACGGGTAGGACTAATTCCCCCCTCTGGGGAGGGTCTCCGGAACCCCGCTCTTTGGGTATTTGGGTTGTCGCGGGGGTTTTCTGCCGCCCCTCCCCTACGGGGTATGGAAAACGGTTCCCCCCCCTCGGTTCCCCGTCAGCTGAATGACGGAATTGCCGTGTAATGACTTTACAAATAAAAAATGTATATGACTATAGCCCAACAGCCCCCCCCCAAAAAACAAAGCCCAATTTTTCATGATTTAATTTTTTTTTTAATTGTTTTTTTTTACATTTCCGAACCAAAAAAATTTTACAAGGATTCCAAACCAAAGTGTATTCATTTCACATGTATTATTGGGTATAGTAAAAATATCGCATTTTTTTTTTTATTTTTTTTTTGTGTCTTTTTTTGGTTTCTTTTTTTTTCCTTTTTTTACAAGTTCGTCGCTTTAAAATTTTGCCAGGATTCCAGCGATGTTCTTCCTTTTCCCGGTAGCTGTGTAGTTTTTGAGATATGATGTTTGCTGGACACCTCTAGAGGACTGGCACTCTACTACTATATATATATATATAATACATATATATATAACTCTCTACTGTGATCACGTGAGTGAGGTGAGTATATATATATTATTAATTATATACATATATATATTACTCTGTCCTGAATGTATAGCTGCGCCTCTCCCCGCCCGAACCCCCTTCATACAGCTGTGAGCCTTTAGGCAACCTTTATTATATAGGTAATATACTAGTTGGGTGTAGTTTCCTATCACACTTTTAGTATCTACTTTGTATCCTTTTTGCTCGAGCTCATATATACTATCCATATATACGATTCTATACAATATATATATATATATATATATATATATATATATATATATAATATATTAATAGTATATATATATACTATATATATATTATATATATATACTACTTATATATATATATATATATATTAGTACTATTATATACTTTAAATACTTGATCATTTCTTTTATATATGCAGACTGCTCTGCTGTAAGGCCAGGGAAAATAACTCGTTAATGTTTCTGCTAACTTTTAACTGCTTTCGTTATTTTCGAAAAGAAGTACGGACTATTAAACGAGTACATTTGTGAATTAACGTTAACGAGTTAAAATTTTCACGTACATCCGTTAACCGCTACCTTATTTTACAAGCTTATATAAAATATTTTCTTATCAGATTTTAAATTGTTTTAGATTCGATTTTGATAATAGATAAACTTTTTTCTCTGCGAAGAAAGCGTATATATTCCTTATAATAGGACCAATGTTTTCTCTCTTAGTTAATTATCCCGCTTTAGTAATATGGTTCAGTTTATTGCTTCGGGCTGCTAGTTCTCCAATTTTCACCCCCCTAAAAATGGACATCAAATTCGGAATTTTCAGCCGAATTTAACCCTATAAATACCAAACTGTAGCTTTTTCTGACGTCTAAAACGTCGTTTTCGAATGTGTTTTTCTATGTCTGTAGTCATTGATTTGGTATTTATAATTTTTCAAAAACGATGTTGACATTTGTCGAAACTCTTCCTAAACTATTTTTGGAAAATATTTCACTTAAATACAAAGATTGGACTTTATCTAAAAAGTGTAGGAACAAAATTTTGATATTTGACCCCATATTTGAGCATTGGTCGATTTTCAAAATCTACTATTTTGGGGTTTTCAAATTGAAAAATTGGGATATTTTTTTCTGTTTATCCGATCTGCATGAAATTTTCAGAACATTTGTAGTCTTGGGAGATGCACATTTTTTACTTAGATAATTTCTTTGTATATGCAGTAGTTCTGGATTTGTTCTTGGAACAAATTTTCAGAAAAAAGTTTAGGGGATATTTAAAAAAAAAATTTTTTTGGACTATACCAAAAAAATTCTATGTTAAAATGGTGTATTTTTGCCGATTATACAAGCCCTGAAAATTTGATGTTGATCGGATAAGTAGAAAAAAATATATATCAATATTTACTTTTTCAAGAATTCAAGCGCTTGAAAAAGTGAAATATCGATATATTTTTTTTTCTTTCTTATCCGATCAACATAAAATTTTTCAGGGCTTTTATAATCGGTCGAGACACACCATTTTTACTTAGATAATTTTCTGTATACTCAAAAGAAATTTTTTAAAAAATTTCCCAAAATTATTTTTTTTTAAATTTGTTCCAAGAACAAATCCAAAACTACGGCAATACAAAGAAATTATCTAGTTAAAAAATGTGCCATCTCTTCCGACTACAGACATTTCATCAATCAACTTCAAATATCGCTAACAGAAAACATAATGCCCATAGCTTCTGTGATCAAAATTTAGAAGAGAACTAAAAATAGTACAGTTTTGAGAAAATTGATCCAATTCCCAAATATGGCGTGCGGACTTCAAACACATACTTCCTTGTCACTTTTCTCTTAGATAATATGTCCAATTCTTTGTATATTTAAAGTTTGAAGTCATCCTAAATAATTTAGGCAGGAGTTTCGACAAATTGCTGCAACATAATACACTAGGTATGTTGCCACGCAAATTGGATACACCATTATTGTCGGAGCAATGACTACAGAATCCTCCCCCACCGTCAAGACACCAAAAAAAAAAAAAATAAAAAAAAAAACCACTCGAAAACGGACGTTTAAGACCGTCAGAAAGAGCTATAATTTTTTCGGTGATTTATAGAGGTCAAATCGGTTCTGAAATAATGTCGAATTTTATGCGCCATTTATCTATCAGAGTGTGTGTGGATGATAATATTGGCTTAGCGTGAGCAGTGTGGCAAAAAAATCCCCTCTCTCCGTGTATATACAAATAATATACATAATATACATGTGGGGTTCGACTAGCCACTGAGTGCGCACTCCTCTCCTCTGCGTCTCTCTCAAACAGTGGTCCCATACACAGTTTCTTCGTTCGTCGTTGAACTTGAGCTTATTTTTCTGATATGGAAGATACTATGCTGAAATTCTGAGCCTCTGAACTCCTCTTCTCTCTTGTGTAACCTCACATTCTCTCTTTCTCAATTGCAATACTCCTCAATATCCATATGCTCACATAATAAATATCCTTTATATTTATTTTTACAATCAATATACTATTCAAGTATTAATTAAGGTATTTACGCTTTGGGAATATTCTTTGGCAAGCGGCAAAAAGTATCTGCAAGGTCTCAAAGCCTAAATTATTAAAGTCTGATAGGCTTTTCTATATTATTTATTGATAATGAGAAGTGGATTATTATTATTTTATTATTATTATTATTATTATTTATTATTATTATTGATTATTATTATTATTATATTATTATTATTATATTATTATCTATTATTATATATATATATTCTTGCAATCTTCTAATGCAATATCTAGCTGAAAAAGCATGTTATGAAATTTTTACTGTCCGACCTACTGTTCCTTTCTTAATAAAGGAATATATTACTTGGTACTAAACTCACTTACTACTATATATATATATATAGTATATATAATATATATTATATAATATATCTATATAAAGCTTTATATATACTATATATATATATATATTATATATATATCTAGTCTATATATATTATAATCTACGGTTTAGATATGACCTATATATACTATATAATTTTTATCATTTAAAAAATAATATATTCAATTATTCATTACTATTCCTACATATTTGAAGACGGTTAACTCAAAAAGCCGGTCTAAGTTATTTATTTGTGAGAGCTCCTGGAAAGTTGCTCTCGTTAAACTTCTACTCTATTAACGGTGCCACCTTTGTGTTTCTAGTACCTAGTATAATTACTTCCCATTACCACATATTCAACCCGTAATATAGTACTATGAACTGGACTTATAATTCTATAATGACAGATATTATATATATATATATTATATAACGATTTTCCACCTAATATATAATATATATAAGCAATTTAAATAATATGTTATATATATAACATATATATATATATATATATATAATATATATATTATACTATATTAAGACTATCATTAAGATTTATATAAGTGGTACTCATAATATATATAACTATATATATAGTATAATTATACTAGTTGGAAATACTATGCCTAAGCTAATTATTTTACTTTGACATGGCTAACCTTAATCTTAAAGCAAATTTTAAATCTAGTTAAACTTAAGTTTTTTCTGTTTACTATATTTCATAAATAATATGACTATTTCATTGCAGTGGGCTAATCCTTCGATGAATCAATGCTTGCTAATAAGAGGCATTAAGACCACTTATAACAGGACATTAAACACATCTCGTAGAGAAACTAAAAAAGTCGATGGAATTTGTCATACTTATGAAGAATAAAGTATTAATACAAAACCCTTCTTCCATGCGACAAGAAATCTTTTGAAGCGTCGGTTCGAAATAGTTGTTTCAGTGAAGTCGCTCTCTGATGCTCCATTACAAGACTTAGAATATGATAGTAAACGGTATGAGGGTTGGAATCAATTTCATGTTTGGTGATGATCAGACCCTTCACTCAAATATTATTTCATCATCAGTTTTTTGGGTGATTCCAGGACATATTTTTGAAAGGGCGATAGAGGAAGAGTTATCATTCAATGCAGGCGACAAGTCGACCTTTACTAAATTCAAAGTAGTAGCTACAGTATTCATGATAGCAAAAGGAAAAGTAATGACTGTAAAACTGAATAGCTCCGAAACGTCAAGTTTTAAGATTCCTTACATTACAAAGTTCATCTAGAGTAAAAGAACTGTAGGGTGTGCTTTCATAGCAGGTGTCTTGTGTTTAAAAAAATAAAACACGTGAGGTGTAGAATCCAGATGGTATTCATTACCTATATACAATTGAGAAAGAGGCAGAAGCCTTAGCTAAAAAATATATGGTATGGTGAATATAACAGATTCTTCATAGTACCGACTTTGAAAGAATCCGAGAATTTCGAAAGAGTGTCGGATAGTCGTTGTCTTGGCACCTGACATTTGGTAATGCGATTAAAATACTTTATTAAATCCCTCTAATGAGCAATCAGAGACGATCCCTTATACTATTATCGGTCAATGATTGGAGTATAAAGCGCTACTATGCTATAAACTGAGAAAGTTAAAACTATGTTTGAGAAACTTAAAAACACGGACATATAGGTAATGCATCTTTTGCACTATTGCTGACACTTTCAATTATAATAACATAGCCACATAAATTAGATTGTGACAATATACAATAAAAATAGAACAGGTTAATGATAAGTGTCGAGGCTCATTCGAACACGATGGTATATTCCATGAGTGTAATGAATGTAATCTTGAATTTTATAATTCCGATTGCTATAAAAAACACCAAGATAATAATGCGTGCAATAAAATAAAAATTTGTTCTCTATGTCTGACACACAAATAAAGATGGATCGCAAGGGCCAGTTTCAGCGAGTCTGCACAAAAGCTTACTGCAAAACATGCAGTTCATCATACGAGCCTAAAGAAGTTGAATACAATATATGTTACATGAAGAAAAAGAAAATAAGAAGAAGGGATGATAAGAAAGATACTGATCCAGAAGTGTTATAGGATACTTACCCGTATCGGAGACATACCAGAAGATTAAAGGCCTATGATGATAAATGAAGAGAAATAATAGAATTGAGCCTTATTTTACTGTCGAGCCAGTTATGTATGTGATGTAACTCTCACATAACAATTTAGATACTCGATAAAAGAATGGGAACATTGTTATCCATTACACCATGCGATCGCGACATACTCGCTCCTTTCGAGTCTCCTCTCAGAGGCCTTGTTCAATAACCAGACTCTGTACTGAAATATCATTGATTTTTCTTAATGAACTTTTCTAAATAAAAGATCAAAGTCAAAAGTAATTTTGTAAACAGCAATAATCCGGTGGGCTAAATTTGATCATCAGCTCGTATACGCCTGCATACTGACACACCAAAGGTCAAAATCTATCAGCAGCAATCCTATAAAAAGAGGAAATAAAATCATTTCAATGGGTTCAAATGGAAATATAGTCTTTAGAAATACGTTATTATTTACACGATGTGCATTGAAAAGCATGCCTAAATGCATGGGTGTTAGTTAGAAAGACAATTCCAAGGATTTCTTTCCCTATTCATTTGTAAATGAAGATACATTGGATTATAAAGGTATTATCCCTGATAAGTCATGTTTCGAAATAGGAAAAATGTCAATTAGTGAAATACAAGAATTTGAAGAATACTATAATAATTTTATAGATTAAGAATACAGTATTTTTGAAGAATGTGAAAAGTACTGTGCACAAGATGTTAATATAATAAGAAAATGTTTTGGGAAGTTCAGGGATAAAAATTTCATTAAAGCATTCAATATAGATTGTTTAGCTAACTGCTCAACAATTCCTTTCTTGTGTTTCCTTCCATTTATATAAAAAATGCGGTTCAGGCATAGTTGAAAACTTACACAATCACATGAGACCCCATTAAACCGCGTCACTTAGAAGCAATTCTCTAACATATGTACCAGGAAAAATGCACAATATAAAAAGGCGCGCCCGTGTCGAGGAAGAAACATTTAAGAGAGTGTGATGAACAATGCTTTACCCTGACAGCTTGGAATTGTGAACTCTCGAATAAGCTTTCCTATGCCCATGGATGTTGCAGCATTGGACTTAAAGACTTTATAAGAAAGGAAAGTACGCTCCATGACCTATCGGCTTTAGACCGATATACTCTCACCATGAAACAAGAAAATAGTATAAAGAAAATGTGATTTTCATGCATACGCGGTATCGTTCTATTGCCTGGACAGTGTAGGGCAATTGCGAATAAAGGACACATACCTCCTAAACTTATTCCATAACCAAATGATCAGTTTTGCACACTTACATAACATGCTCTAGAACAGATCTGCGCTACTTGACTAAGCCAGCTCTTTGCAATGATGTTTTAACAACAGACTCATAATAGGCAATTCATTGTTTGGAAGCCGTACTGAACTATTCGTAAAATTACTATTCCTCCAACTGAGGGGCAGGAAGATCATGTATTTGGATTACACCATCACTTTATCCTTATGTTCAAAAAAAACGAATGAAGTATCCTTGCGGCCCCCACTGAAAAACTAAATTGCGTGATTAAAGACCCAGACGATTGAAATCATTTAGAGCGACTCCATGACAAATACCTTCAGTGTAGCCTTACAATTAAGATTCTTCCTCCACAAGACTTATACATTCTTGTCCTCGCTGAACGAGCCAAAATAAACTAATATTTCCACTCTGGTAAAATGTGTTGAGATAATTGATATTTGCGCAAAATGCAATCATAATGAGAATAAACGAGCCATTGAAAGTGTATACACAACACCTGAAATTCAGTTAGCACTAGAGATGGGTTACGAAATACTTAAAATATTGAAGTTTGGTCTTTTAAAGAGGAGTTTTTATTTGAAGGGATTGATAACCACTCCTAAAAATAAAGAGGGCGCAATACATAGCCCAAATAATATCCACGAAAACGATCCTGATTTCAAGGAAAAACTTAAAAAGCTTATCTGTCTTTTCAAAGAAAAGTAAGGTGTCGAACTTTATATTAACAATATCAAGAAAAACCCTGGAATATGGTTCATTGCAAAATTATGTTCAATAACTTTTATAAAAAATTAACACAAAATACACCTACAAGAGAAGATATAGTATGTACTATTGATAAACAAGTATGGGAGCTAACCAACCAATGTGATATTGAAGTTCCTCGCGTTATCCAATAGGTAGTAAATATGTTGTACCAGTTGTCAAATATGCACTAGCCGAACGTTTGTCAACTGCAACAAACATTCCTATCGCATTGTTTACGACTGCATATGCTAGTATAAAATTATACGCGCTACTTAAGAAAGTCAAACAAGTAGCATTGTACTGCGATACAGATTATTGTATCTTTGCTGCTGGAGGAAACGATGAGGTTCCTGAAACAAAACTTTTTAGGTGAACTAACAGATGAAATTGCAGATTATGGTCCTGGGGCATACGGTGATTCCTTTGTATGTACTGGACCAAAGTCTTATGGTGTTGGAATAAGAACTGTGGATGGAAATATAAAATATATTGTTAAAGCCAAAGGTCTTACAATCAATAAAGATACAAAAGATACTATTAATTTTGAAAAATTATTAAGGTTGGAGGC
This sequence comes from Trachelipus rathkii, assembly GCA_015478945.1. NCBI lineage: Eukaryota > Metazoa > Arthropoda > Malacostraca > Isopoda > Trachelipodidae > Trachelipus > Trachelipus rathkii. The sequence continues at coordinate 28,017 of JABUQX010118101.1, forward strand.
TAGTCCTTGCTCTAAAATAGTACAGGTCACGATGAAACGTTATTTGATGATATCAAAAACCACGATGTTACAGTGAAAGCAATGAACGAAATCTCATGATGATAATTGAGGATGTAAGTGAAGACATGCCTCATAAAATCTGCTGCTAAAATGATGAAGTCAAAGAATCCTAATGCTAATTTACATGGGAGTAACAGAGGTGGATTATGTTATAGTGTTATTAATACTACTTTTCAGACAGGTAAATATGGAGGTGTCAGTATTGTTACTGGTACAAAAATGGGACAACGTACCGCCGATAAGCGAATCTTTATTTAAAATTTGTGTTGAACGGTATCATTTGGCTATAAGGGTACTTAATTCCCATTAATATTATATATATATATATATATATATATATATATATATAATATTACTAAATATATATATATATTATACTATATATATATATATATATATATATATTATTATATATATATATATATATTATATATATATAATTTATATTTATGTATATATATGTATTTTTATTCTCATTATATATATATATATATATATATATATATATATATATATATATATATAATTCAAAGAGGTCTTAAGGAATAAAGATGTAATACTTTTATTTAAAAAAGAAATTTTATCATTTAATGGTCTTCAAAATTTTATAAGAACGTAAGCTTTCAGTCCGTCCGGGACCCTCTTCAGACGTGATGATTATGAAGACTGAGGACTTATAAAAAAAGTTAAAGGAAATAACTAGTTTGATTCTTTGATTCTAATATATTGAAAATAGAAAATTAAGAATGGTAGTTTTTGATTTTTTTGAAAAAAAGGTGTGGAGGTAAATAATTTGTTAAAGCGTTGCCGTCTAAATGGTCCTTGTTAGTATGTTTGAAATTGGAAAAGTTTTTAATGCACAAGATTTCAATTTAATTTACGTTGAAAGTGGTCGAGGGCTTGGTGATAGGTTGACATATCATCGATGTTGAGCCTATGGTTGAGGGTAGATCTGTTGTAATGTGAGTGCAGAGTTTTGAAACATCATTGATAAGTCTTGCTATTGCTGGTATTTTCGTTCTAGTTGAAGTCATTGGTTTACCCAATGTAATGGGAGGTACAGTTAAAACAGGGGAATTTTATAGACGCATTGGGAAATGTTGTTGAGGTATGTGTGGGAGATTTAAAAATACGTTAAGGAGAAGGTATTTGAAAAGGTGAGTCTAAGGGTTTTCAGGTAAAGAATTGATGGACATTAGAATTAGTAAATAGGAGATATGAATCTACGAAAAGAGGATAGTTATTGGTGTCGGGAGGTGTGTTTGTGTAGGAATTTGTAAAATTTCTTTTTTTGTTTATTTGAGATAGATACATGAAAGAAATACAGTATTGACTTATGTAGAAAACATAGTAGAAAGAGATGTTAACATGAGTAATAGAGGAGAGCAAAGATGAATATTATAAAATCTCTCAGTGTTGATAGTGAGAAATATAGAGTATGAGGTGGATGAAATACTGTGTGATAAGACATCTAAGAGAATACACATAGAGAAGAAGTTGTTAAGAACACCACATTTTTTATAATAGCTCCTTTTTGTTGGTATGATGGAAAATCTAGGTGTTATTATTAATAGCCCCATCTTTGTTATATGAAATGTTGTTATCGGGATAAACCTACGTTCAACCCTTCTTTATAACTCACTGGTTTTGAACGCTGCCATCAAACTAACACAAAAATGGGTATCCTTCTTCTCTTTTCTTAGAGCTTCCGTATATTGTCCCCACCTTTCCTCCCAAACTGGAGCGTAGGAGTAATTATCTCATTTGTTA
>JABUQX010118102.1:0-7500 GCA_015478945.1 Trachelipus rathkii
CGAGGTGACCCAGTTCCGTGGCCAGCAAGGCCTCTAAGATCCCAGCTGAGGGCATTAAAGTACTTTTAAAGTATACTCTTCATCAATCCAACCGTTAGAGACCTACGATTAAGTGATTATGAACGAAATTTAAACGATCAAAACAAACTCCCCGGAATATTTGAAACGGTCCGGCCAATCGATGAGAAGACGCCTGAACGCGTGCGGGAACAACGGGAGGTCATTTTCAACATCATCTTTAGTCTTTCGATATCATTTGTAGGTGCTTTAGAAACAGTATGTCTATGTTGTACAAATTAAACCTATTATACAATAATAATATGTTTATTTACACCTTCTATTCAGAATGAGTTATTCATTCCTCAAATACATTTAACGTCCGGCTATTTTTAAATTCTTAGAGTTTGAAACTTACTCTGGTTTCTGTAGATGTAAGATATTTAGTAAAAACAATGAATAATAGATAAATAGACGGAAAACTTCTAGCACATTACGTCACATCTTTATAGCAACATTTTACTTTATTTTTGCATTTCTTATAAGTTAAAAAAATTTACCATAATTTTGAATCATCCTGTATATATATATGTATAGTAGGTGCATATATGAGCATATATATATATATATATATATATATAGTGTTATATATATATTATGGTTAGTTATGGCGCAGCAAAGGCGTATGATATGACGCGGCTGCTGGCTACAGCTGGGCTGGCTGGCTGGTTAGCGCTGCCTGGCTGCTGGCTGCTGGCTGCTGGCTGCTGGCTGCTGGCTGCTGGCTGCTGGCTGCTGGCTGCTGGCTGCTGGCTGCTGGCTGCTGGCTGCTGGCTGCTGGCTATTGCTGGCTATACATATTATGCTACATATATTATTACACAATACTGGCTGGCCATTTACATGTACAACACAGCGAGCAGCAGCTGGCTGCTGCTGTTGGCCATGGCTGGGCTGTTATATTGGTGCTGATAGGTATATACATATATTATATATTATATAAATTATATTATAAATTATATTATTATATTATATATTATTGATTATATATATATAAGAGTTATATATACATACATATTATTATATGTTATTGCATATTACGCATGTAATACATATATTATCTTGCCTTGGTTAGCTTAACTTTTCGTTTTTTCTTAATCAACCTCTCTGAATACCTCTGTGAAACATTTTTCCGGAACGTAATGGTCCTTGATCTACATATATATACATATACATTATATATACTACATATACATATATTACAGGGTTGTTGTTATATTAGTTATAGCTAAAAAGAGTACAGGTTATTGGTTGGCTATTACACACATATATTATTATTATTATTATTATTATTATTGATATACAAAAAAGCATGTATACATACTTTGCTTCATGAACGTGTTTCAATCAAACCCTCTCTGGGAAGACTTCCCAGAACTACTTTCCTGAATGTAGCTCCCTTGTCCTTACCCATATATATATATATAAGAAGAGCATATATATATATATATTATTATTAAGAATATTATATATATAAGATAGTTATATATATATATATATATATATATATATATACATGTCAACCGATTAAAAGAATGTGAACGTACTATGCATGACGTATAAAAAGTCAAAAAGCTGCGGTAAACTGACAAGTTCTAAGGAAATGTTGCCTACAAAGAAACAAAAACATTGTAATACTAATAATAATAATACAATAATAAATAATAATAATAATAATAATAATAATAATAATAATAATAATAATAATAATAATAATAATAATATAATAATAATAATAATAATAATAATAATAATAATAATAATAATAATAATAATAATAATAATAATAATAATAATAATAATAATAATAATAATAATAATAATAATAATAATAATAATAATCATAATAAATTCAAGGTCATTACTTATAAATACCAACATCATATAATTGTTTTACGCTTCATCTAAACTAATCACGTTAATAATCATAATAATTTAGTAATCATGTGAAATATTCACAAATATTCACGTGAAATGTCAAATAATCATGTATAAATAATCTCGTAAAATAATCATAATCTTATAGAATGATAATAATCATGTACAATAACCACGTAAAACAATCATGCAAAAATAACCGTAATGATGTAAAATAATCATGTAAAAATAATCATGTGAAATAATCATGTGAAATAGTCAATTGAAATAATCATAATCATGTATATAAATAATCGTGAAAAATAGCCATGCAAAAATAATCATGTAAAATAATAAATGTGTAAATAACCATGTAAATAAACACTGAAAAATAACTATTCAAAATAATCATAAAAATAGTCATAAAATAAAATAATAATCATGATAGCGAACTCCTTTTATAGCGAATTAAACCTATCTTACTAATTTAGTTGCGGTGGCCCTCCCTAATAATATGGTGGTATGCGCTGTTGCTGGGTTAGTTATTGCTGTTGAGCAGCACAGCAGCAAGGTTGGTTAGCAATATAGTTATTGTTGGGCTGGGCTATATATATATATACAGCAGCAGTTATTGCTGCTACATATATATATATATATATAAACATATATGCGCACGTGGATATATATATACATATATATATATTGTTGCTATATAGTTATTTACTACGTACATATATATATTATGAGTTGATAGTTGTTAAGAGCATATACATATATTATTATTGTTATGATATAACAGTTACATATATATTACTACATATATTATATATATATTAAGGTTGTTATTAGAGCAGTTATACATAATATATATTACATACATATATCCATACATAAGTTAAGCAGCATAAGCATTATTGTTATTATGGTGGTTATTGGTTGGAGCTGATATACTACATATGCTAAGGCTGGCTGGCTACACATGTATGCCATATATTACTACTATATATTGGCTAATAGGCGGTATATTGGTGTTGCTGAAGGGTTATATATATATAAGATATATTATATATATATGCTGTTATATATATATATATATATATATATGAGTGTTATGTTATGTTATATATATATTAAGCTATATATATATATATATATATTAAAACATTAAAACAAGACAAGATTAAAAGAAGGAATGATAATTCTCGTCCATAAATTATTATTATTTTTATTTGATTTAATATAATTTGTTGTATATGTTTTTTATCACGTTTTTTGGATTTGGTTAAACAAACATAATTTCAATTAAGAAATTTGTAGTCAATTTTTATTATAAATTATATTTTTTGCGTATCTTTTTAAAAATGAAAAAGTCTATTAAATAATTATAATATATTTCCGTTGTGCAAATTAAAATCTTAGTCAAACACACTTGTATATATATATATATATATACATATATATGTATTAAGGCTAAGTTATATATATGTATGGTTATTGCTGCTGCTGGTTATTATATAGATATACATATACTATACATGTATATGTATATATTATTATAAGAAAGATATACAGCGGCGTATACGTTAGCATATACATATTATTACATATATATATATATTATATACATATTAAGTTATTATTATTATATATGTTAATATATTTTATATTTCATATATATATATATGCTACATATATATATTATTGTTATTATATAATATATTATATATTATATGTATATGGCTGCTACATATGTAGTATGCAAAAGGTTGCTATATATATATATATATATATATATGAGTTATATTATAGATATATATATATATATATATATATATATATTTCTATTTATTTTTATTTATACATGGTCGTGGCAGATATAAGAATAGTTAGAAAGATATATATATATATATTATTATTATATATATATATATATATATATATTATATATTTATTATATATATATATATATATATATATATTTTAACATGAAGATTTAGAAACATCTTAAATCTGCTAATATTACCTCTGATTTCAAGTGTGGCTCCTATAAGGACTGCTCGAATGGTGAGCATCTTTCCTTTCTTAGCGAATCTATATCCTTTACTCTTTCTCATTTTAGTGAATATTTTTCAGTGGCCCTAGACATTTCAAAGGCTTTCAATAAGCTCTAGCCTAAAAAGCTTTAATTTTTCAATTTTCAACTTTCAGTATTTATCCTTCTCTTTATAACCTTCTCTTGACTTCCGTTCCTATAGTTATATGGCTACTTTTGTAGATAGGAACCATTTATACTTTAAATCTATCCATAGTAGTATTTCTCAGAATTCTGTTTTACTCCAACTCTTTTTTCTTTTCTATCTTGCATCAATGATCTATTTTTTTACTGTGTCTTCTCTCTACTCTTAGGTTGATAACTCCACCTCTCATAATTATTCCTTCCAATTTGTGAAAGACGACTTATTCAACATTAAAAAAACGATGCTAATAGGGTAGCTTTGAAGCAACATATCTCTGATCTTTCCTGTATCAATATCTGTGTGAAAGAAAACATGGTTGTTTTTAATGAATCAACAACTCAGCTTCTTCATCTTTCTGCTTGATATAATCTTCCACACAACTATAATATATTCTTTGAAGAAAACTCAAACCTTCCCAAACACTTAATATTCTTCCTAAACAGAATTACGATATGTTCTTTTTAAAAACGTTTCTAGAAAATTGGGTGTTCTGAGGGAACTTTTTCTGACCACCCTAGTTGATAGATCTTCACGGGGGCGCTTGTCGACCTTGCATAGAGTATGAATCACATTTCTCTGGTGGTTCTATACATATTGCTCATCTTGATAAAGGGTAGTCTAGGAGTTGTCAACTCTTTAACTCTTTAACTCTTTAACTCTTTAACTCTTTAACTCTTTAACTCTTTAACTCTTTAACTCTTTAACTCTTTAACTCTTTAACTCTTTAACTCTTTTTAACTCTTTAACTCTTTAACTCTTGCATCACTCTCCTTATTCCATTGTAATTACACTTTACATTGCTTTTTTTTTGGATTTTCCAGCCATGTACCTCCTAATTTGAGAAGAATTCCAGCGACTAGTATTTCAGATAGTCTCGTCCTTTCTTCGTCCAACTCTCTGATCAAGGCTTAACTTACACGCCCTCCAGTGGTAAAGTCTGGAACACATTCTTTTAGTCTCGTTATCAAAGCTTAATTTGATTTGCACAATTTCAAGCAATGAGTATCGGAGCATGTCAGGCTTCAATTTGATCCTGGTTTCCAGTTTTTCAAAAACTCAGATGGAATTTGTCAAGCCCCAGACCTTTACCCATTGGAGGATGCATATATTATATAATATATAAGGCTGGCATATATTATATATAGTATACAGGTTATATATATATGTTATATTATATATAAGCAGCAGTATATATATATATATATATATATATATAAATAATATATATGTCCAGGCATGTAAGCATGTGTATTTTATTTATAAGGTTAAGGCTAAGGCTAGAGCAGTAGCAGCAGTTATATATATATATATATATATATATATATATATGAAATATCTTCCAACACTATTAACACAATGTTTTTAAATCAGTAATTTTAAAATTATGAAAAAAATATAAATGATAAATGCGTGCTGTAATTTGCAATATATAAAAAGTTTAGGAAAGATAAACTGTTTCAAGAATTCCTCCCTCAGATATAACTTTGGAACTGGATCCTTAGTAAATGTAAATTTATTTTAATATCTTAATAGCAAGTTCTAACTAAAATAAAAAAAAGGGATTAAAAGTGATATAGTTTGGGTTATTATCATATTTTGATGTCATAATTTTTTTTAAAATGAAGTGACTAATGTTTATTTCCTATTTATTTCCTATCTAAATATATAATAAGGATTATATATTTAGATATTAAAAACCAATATGTTATATATAGTTATTATATATTGGTTGGCTATGGCTGCTGCTGCATACATATTAGCGGGCTGGCTATTATTGGTTGCAGCTGGCTGGCGCAGCTGGTAAAAATATTGTTGGCTGGTTGGCTGGCACAAGGCTGGGCTGCTGGGCTGGGCTGCGAGCAGCTATACATTGCTGGCTGCTGTTACTGCTGGCTGCTGGCTACATACATATACACAGCTAAAGGAAGACAAAGAAGCTGGCATTGCTGGGCATTATGCTACACATATTGGCATACATACAATAGGCTGGGTTGGCATATATTTACATATAAAGAGTAAATGCTGGCTAGCTGGCTATATATAAGTATATATATATATAAGAAGAAGAGAAGTATATATATATATATATATATATAAGGTTATATGTTATATATATATATATATATATATATATATATATAAATAATGCACGTCATTAATCCTTTATAATGTTAAGAATTATAAGGGAGATTTGCCTCTCTATAAAGAGAGCTGTTTAAGTGTTTCTATTTTTAAATTTGAATCAAAAAGTATTTGAAAAAGAACTTTCCATTCACGATACAATAAAAAGTAAGCAAAATTAATCTCTCGGCTGGGAAACAATTTGGGTATAGTTCGAACATGGGTCCATTGAAGAAATTTACGAATGATGTCAATGCTCGAACTAGGTTTTTGAATGAAAATGATGAATGAAGTCATCACTTTGAACCAGGGTCTGGTAATGAAAATGATGAATGAGATCATTTTGATATTTTGTTTAGTTTGTTTGTTTTTGGAAGTTTAACCAAATCGTAGATTATTAATTTATTCTTTTCAAGTCTTGATTTCAAACAAATAAACTATGCTTGCAAAAGGAAATTTAGCTCTAAGAATAGTTAGCTGTATTTATAATATATATATGAGAAAGAGTTATATATATATATATATATATATAAAGATATATATATATAAGGTTGTTATATGGGTGTTAAAATATATATATACATTATTATTGGTTATTGGCTGCTGTTACAGCAGTTGAGCATGTTATATTGAGCAATATTGGCTGGCCATTGTTGGTTACAGATGCTGCTGGGCACATATTGGCTATTGGTTGGCTATATTATTATTATTATTATTATATTATGTATATATTGGCTGGCTGCTGGCTGGCTATTATTGCCATGGTATTAGTGCGGTTATTATGCTAGCTGAGCTATTGCCATACTACTAATGGGTTGGCTGCCACAGCATTACGCTACACATACGGGAGCTGGGTTGCGTGGCAAGCTGAGCTGTTGAGCAGCATGCTGCTGGCTGGCTACATATTAGCTGCCATACTGGTTGTTAAAGGCTGTTAATACAGCTATATACAACACAAATATGTTGGTTGCTATTGGTTACATATATAAGTTGGTTGCTATATTAAGTTATTATTATATATTATTACATACAGAGCATATATATATATATATATATATTATTATGGTGCTGGCAATAATATAAGTTATGTATATTGGAGCATATATATTACATATATATACATATACATATTATTATTATTATTTCCATGCATATATTATATATATATATATTTTTGCATATATATTTATATTATATAGATATAAAGTGTTATATATATATATATATT
>JABUQX010118102.1:20000-22500 GCA_015478945.1 Trachelipus rathkii
TAGATTTAAAGGAAGTTAAGAGAAGGTCACAAAGAGTAGGATAAATACCGAAAGTGGAATGTTTGGAAGCTAAAACATTGTGCCAATGTTTATCGAAAGCCTTTGATACGCCCAACGCCTAACGCCACAGAAAAAGATTCACCGATATGTGACGGAAGAACAGAGAACCAGGAGTCGGGGAGAAAGGAAAGAAGATCGCTAGTGAAGCGGTCCTAACAGAAGCCATACTGACAATCAGAGATAAGAATATAAAATTTAAGTTATTTCTAAGTCTTCTTGGGAAAGGAACAATGTCAAAAACATAAGTTTTGTAAAATCGAAAATTCTGAAAAAATGACTACAGATCCAGAAAATCACCCGAAAACGACGTTCTAGAGATCAGAAAAAGCTAAAGGTTGATGTTTTTCTGATCAAAATAGGCTGAAAATTAAGAATTTTATGTTCCTTTTTAGGTAGGGGCTAAAGTGGGGTGCTGCTGGGCTCCAACATTGGTCCCGGCCCTTAAGAATGGATTCAAATACTTTAGGAAAAACTGAGATTAGAACGATAGTTAGATTGTTAACTGGGGTCCCGCTTCTTCAGCACATGCTGGATGAATGCACTCTTCCAGCAGGAGGGAATGCTGAAGTTGAAAGGCAGTGAGGAAACAGTTTCGCAAGCAGGGTGCTCAAGCTCAGAAACAAAGTTTTGAGGACCATTGGAGAGATAACTTCATCACTCTCCGCCTTCTTAGTGTTAAGCTCAGAGAGTGCCGAAATAATATTTTAATGATTTGAAAGAAGGCAGAGAGAGAAGAAATAGCTCTGGAACAGTCTAAGAGTGTAATTAGAGGGAAAAGTATGAGCAAACAGTTCAGCTTTAGCACAAGTTTAAGACAGCAATATTACAAACAGAGATACAAGAGGAGGGAGAGAGGAAGAAGCAAAGTTGGAGTTGGCATTTTAATATTAGAAAAATATTAGAAAGAGTTTAAAGTAGGAGAACTAGAAAGATTGTGCGTTTTTTTTTACGAAGAAAAGTTTTTAGGGTCTAGAAGAGCTGATATTTTTTTCATTCAGAGATGAATTGTATAATAGTACGAGTTTTTCGATTTGAAGAAAACAATTTTTGATAAACCTAGATTTATCAATTTTGATTCAAGAGATAGAGAATGGAATGTATGCCACCACACACACACACACACACGCGCATACACTACATACTATATATATATTATATATATATATAGAGATATTTATATATATATAATATATATATATATATATATATATATATATATATATATATATATATATATATATATATTTATATTATATATATATTTGTAGAATATATATAAAAATATATAATATATATATATATTAATATATATATATATTATTATATAATATATATATATATATATATTATATATATTATATATATATATAATATAGTTGAAAATAACCCTAAATATGTTTTGTGAACAGTGAAAAAATGTCTTTGTTTTAAATTAAATTGTTTTTGAGTGCTTAATATAAATAATTTAACAAAAATTTATAAGAACAACAACATAATGATGTAAATACTATACAATACTAAAAAAAATTAATATATTGATTTTTAAAGTTTAAAAAAAAAACAAATAAACAAAAAATACACAAAAAATGCATATTTTATTGTTTTTTTTTAATTTTTTTAAATTAGTTTTTGTTTTGTTTTTCCACCCTGTTACGTATATAAAGACTTTTTATCTATTTTCATGGTTGATTACCCTATTCCTGTTAATAAAATTTAATTTCATTATCAGAAGCGTTAATTAGATAGCAAGTATTTCTGCTCCAAGGTTAAACAATAAAGGTAATATTAAAAAGAAAACTTAGTTCCTAGAAATTGAATCAACATCCAATCTGTAAAAAAAAAAAAAAAAAAAAAAAAAAAAAAAAAAAAAAAAAAAAAAAAAAAAAAAAAAAAAAATCAATTTTCTAGCGAAACGACTAAGTCTACAGAGTCATTGACTGAAAGATATCAAATGAAGACCAATATATAAAAAAAACATCTCATTATAAAAGAGTATCTCCCTATCCCCCCCTAGTGAGAAAAACTTCCTTCTCGTACCTGTTCCTTATATATGTGAATTTTCATATAAATGAGAGGGGGAATGCAAACAAGAAATTTTCAATCAATGTTTTTTGAAAGTTTTGTTCCAAACTCCGCAGAATTTCATGAATAAAACTGATAAATTTTCTCTTCTACAAAACTCGGAAATAAAACAAAACTTTTTCTATTAAAGAGAGAGAATAAAATAATCGCCATAATAAAGACTCCTCGAGTAATTTCAAATGAGCGTTTACAAGGTATATATATATATATATATATATATATATTATTATATATATATATAATATATATATATATATATATATAAATCATATATTATATATATTATATAATATATAATTATATATATTATATATATATAAATACTATATTATATATATAATATATATAATATATATAT
>JABUQX010118103.1:0-24318 GCA_015478945.1 Trachelipus rathkii
TTACGAGAGCACCACACAACGGCACGACATCTGCAGATACAGCTAGCAGAGGTACACGACACCAGGGTGAGTGACAATACATTGCGTTGACGCCTTGAGAACATAATTACTGGCCCACGAGGCCTGCCAAAGGTCCACCGCACACTACGGCACATCGAAGTTCGCGGACTGGCATTTTCCGAAGAACACATCCATTGGACGGTCCGGACGATTGGGCAAAGGTGCTCTTTTATGGACGAGTAGAGAGTGTCTCTGACGCCTCGGACAGGCGTGCTAGATTATCCGACGACGCGACGGAGAGGTTCGCGTATGTAAAGTGCTGCAGGTTAAGCCGTGTTTTGGGTGGGTCGGTTATGGCCCTGGGGCATCTCTTTATCGGGGCTTACGGAGTTGTTGCACAGCTTCGATGGAGGCACTCTTAACAGCCGTAAGGTATATCACAGACATCCTCGAACTATATTGGTACATGCATATGCCCCTTTCACATCGCGTGACTCTTTCAATCCTAATGGCAAGACAATGCAAAATCACACAGAAGGCCAATTGTGTTGATAAGACTACCGTTTAGGGGGGGGGGCGGTTCAAATTACGGCGTTTGAGTGGCCAGCATAGTCTGGACCTCAACCAATCGAACATTTGTGAGATTTCTGAAGACGTCGGCATCCGACATGATTGCAACCCTCCCGGGCTCCTCCCGGAACTGCGACGGGGCCCATTGCACGACGTATGGGAACACTTCGCCCATCATCGTAGAAAGCAATGCCAGGACAGTGCTTGAGCCAGTGCCATCCGTGTCGGAGCTGGTTCCATGATAACGTATTGAGAACATCCCAACATCCCCACGGCTCGTCGCCGTACGTACCAACTTTGTGTGTTGCAGCGCCGCACCTCCGAACCCTACTGCGAGACTCCTTGGCTGCAACTTGGCCTCACACTCTATCAAACCTACTGTTCGGGAGGAATCCACCGAATGTTATTGTCAATTGTCCAATAATATGTCTCTCTCGCTTCTTCCAATGCATTTCTACCCTTCCTCGGCCACGTACCCTGTGGTGCGTTAATTTTGACGAGTAATATGATAATATATATATAATATATATATATATATTATATATATATAATATAATATATATATATATATAATATATATATATATTATATATATATATATATATATATATTATTATATATAATATATATAGTTATATATATTATATATATATTATACTATACATTATATATATATTATATATATATATTTATATTTTATATATATATATAATATATATATATATTATATATATTATATATATATATATTATATATATATATTATCTATATACTATATAATATTTGACGACCATCGGTGGGAAGGGTTCGATTTTTTTCAAATATCGACTTCATTGTTCGTCTCAGGTTGAAATTTGGTATACAATAAAGTGGTGGTGTCTCGTCGTAGACAATTGGTTACATTTTGGGGTTCATATCCCTACAAGAGACTGCAGCCTCCCTTAAGGATTTTAAATGTAATCTTTAGGGTTGTGGTGATTGTCGCCTCGGACGTAGACGAGATTAGCTATGGCCTGCATCTTCCCTTAAGTGGGTTTCGCCTCCCTTCCAAGTTTGTTTTTCTGGTTAAAGGTCTTATATATTTGCTAAGTTTTTTTTCATGTGTGTTGAGGCTATTGAGTTAAATTTTTTATGTTCGAATCCTATTATAGGCAGTGGCGGCTTCGTCACTTAGGCACTGCGACAAACTGTATCGCCCCTCACAAAAATTATTTTCAGAACTTAGCCACAACTACTAAACAGCATTTGTTATTTTCCTTTATTAACTTTCTCTCTCTCCCTTATATTTGAGATATATATATTTATTATATATATATATGGATTAGTATTCTTTTCTAGTATAGTAGTATATATTATTAGATTATGTATATTACTAGTTATATATAATATTATATATTGTATTATATTTATATTATTATATATTATATAGTATAGTGTATATATATTCTTATTATATATTAAGGTATATATTATATTATATGGTTAATGTATATGTAAATTTATAGAGGAATGCGTATATCTATAGTAAGATTTTAATAGAATAAGCTTTTTTTGTCGAATCAAGGTTTATTCCATATGAAAGAGTAGATAGGAACTTTTAAAAGATCTGTTTGTTGTGCCGAAAATCGCCACTAATTATGTGTTTGTATATTTTTTGGACTTGTGTGCCAATCCGAACGATGAGGGATGTCTGCGTTAAATTGCGTTAAACGTATGCTTAATAATTTGGTTGGATACAAATATTGAATTTTGTTCCTTGTTGATTATCTTATTTTTCTTCTTTGAATCTTTCAGGATTGTTATTAATTCTCTGAAATGATTTTGCTCATGATGTTTTTTCAAACAAAATCATTTCATCCGCATAAATATATAAAACATTATATATAATATATAATAATATATCTAATAATATATATATAAGCATTATTTTCTATTTATATATATATAATATATATAATTCTCTTTTATTATATATAATATATTTATATTTTTTTATTATATTTTTTTTGTATTATGTATAAGATATTTAGAAATAAATAATATTATGTATATTATTTATTTTCTTTTTTTGTAACATTAATATAAAATTTATATTATATATATATATATTATTATTTATTTTTATATTATTTAATATATATATATAATTTATAATATATATATATAATAACTTTTTTTTATATATATATCTTATAAATATATATATCAAATTTTTATTCTAATTTTATTTAAATATATTTTTATTTTATATTTTATATATATATATATATATGTATTGTAGGACGAACCAACTAAATTCCGGAAGATAAAGAGCGACTCCTAAATAGCGTGTGAATTTTTAAATTACCGTGGAATTTTTATATTTCCCCTTCCTACCTTACACGAAAAAAAACCAGTTTTTTTTCCTAAAAAACTAAAAAAAAATGAATAAATACATAAATTTAATTAATAAATAAATAATATAAATAAATTAATTTAATAATAAATAAAAATTAAATAATAAATATATTATAATATGTATTTATAAATATATAAATAAAATAAATATATAAATAAATTAAATAAATATCTTTTATAAATAATAACTAAAAAGGATTAATAAATAAAAAATATAAATAAATAAATTTAAATATACTAAATTAATTAAATAATATAAACAATAATAAATATTTTACTTAATATATAAATTTTATATCTTATTTTTATTATATTTATTACTATATATACATATTTATATGTATCTATATATATTTTTATATATTTATACAATATTCAATATATCTATTATTATTATATATATATTTTATTTCTTTTTTTAAAAATTCTTTTGTTATACTTTTTATTTTTATATTTATTTATAATGAAATCTATATAATATATTTATATTATTAATATTTAATAGTATTATTAAATATTAATATATTTTTTTATATTATATATATATAGTATTATATTAATTATCTATGTTATAATTTAATAATATTATTACGTATATATTTTTTTATTTTATATTTATATTATAAAATAATATTTACACTTATATATTTGTATTATTATTGTTTATTATATTATTAATTTATTTATATTATAATATTTTATTATTATATATTTATATCTATTTTATTATATATATTTATTTATATATATAATATTACTATATTTATATATATTTATATTTATTTTTATATTATATTTTATTTTTTTTTTATATATTACATATAATATTATATATATTTATATTATATTATATATTATATTTTATATTTAAATGACCATAGCTCCTGATATACAAAAATCTAACAGAATATTCTGCGGTATTTTATATATTTGATGAAAGATTGAGTATCTTAATTTATATATTATATTCTTATATATTATATTTATTATTATTATATTTATTGCAAAAATTAATTATTATGATATTTCATTTAATATTTTCTATTTATTATTTATATTATTTTTTAATTATTATTTATTAATTATTATTAAATTATTATTTAATATATATTTATATTTATATTTTAATTAATATATATTAATATTAAATTATTAAATTATCTATATATAATATTATAGTATCCGTATATTATTATGTTTTTGGATCTCACATGCGCTGTATATGGTTGTTAATCCTATTGTTGTTGTTGTTTATTCATATACACACGCAATTTATTATTGTTTTAAATTAAAAAATAGAACCAAATCGTAACTCAGCTCAACTGCGTTACCGAGATAATAATTATTTTACCGTGACTATGATATCTTTTAGAGAAAACACGAATGAATCGTCATACTAACACTTGCAGTACATTATGTGCTATTATCATTACTAGTATAACGTCAGGCTATAAGCACCCTAGCATTGCTTTAAAGTCTAAACTCTTTTTAAGAAAAAAATATATATTATCTATTGTACTATTTATTTAAATAATGATATTATTATAGTAATATATATATTAGTACAAGTTCTGCTTATTATACATAAATGGATATACTCTCTCTTAAACTGTAACATAATATCATTATATACTATGTATTTATATATAGTGTTTGTAACGATTATAATATATTACCTATTTCTGTATTTTCGTTCGTTCTATGTATACTTTGAGTGACGTGTTTTATGTTACCTTTTACAATTAGCATATAATATCTACCTTATATTATTACTACACTATATATGATAATAGATAGGTAGAATATAGTATATATATTTGATAACTTTGTATACTATACTACCTAAATGGCATGCCACCACAACTCCGGGCTGTCATCGCTTGCTCGAACCGGGGCTCTCGAGCTCCTTGGCTGACCGGGTGGGTGCGGTTCGAGGCTTGGCGAAGTTAGGCTTCTTTTCAGACTCTCGCTGCGGAGCCGTGGTTTTTCCCCCGGCGGGCCTACTTAAATTTTCCGTCGTTTCCGCGCTGTATACTTTTGAACGATACCTATATGAAGCAATTTAAGCCTCCCTCTCCTTTTCAGAGCTCTTCTGTCATTCCCTAAACATTGTCCCCAATGCGGCTGTTTATTTTTTGGGTTGTTATGTCCATCCTTTTTTATCTTTCTATATCTATTATCTACGTTCCTCTCTGCACTCTATTATCTTCTTTGCTCACTCTTTGATACATTCCTTCAGGTCGATAACCCACCATTTGAAATTACCTATTAAAACATACTCCTTTTGATCATCGCTTCATCTCAACGATAGGTACTGAATTGGGATAAAAAAAGAATCATTTAAAACTATAATATTACTATTTCTGACCAAAAGACTAAAAAAAATGGTTATTTATAGTTTTATCATTAATAATTTTATTAATGAGGTCTTTTTAAGTTTTGAATTTAAATTAATTTGAACTATTTATTTTATATAATATATATATATATTAATAATATATTATATATAATATTTTATAATATATATTATATATATTATAATTAATATTAATATATTATTATAATATTATTTATATATTTATAAATTTAATTTATATCTATTTATATATCTAAATTTTATAAATAAATTGTTAATATATTATATTATATATTTATATAAATTATTAAATTTATTAATTAATATATAAGCTAATTAATTATATAATTATTTTATATAATAATATAATTATATCTATTATAATCTTTCTGTAAATATATATTCTTTATTTAGTAATATTATCTTAATATATTTTGAGCATTTCATATTATTAATATTTTGTTTATTTATTATATTAATAATAATTATATATATTATAAATTATTAATTAATTTAATTATTAATTTATTTAATTAATGAATATATTATAATAGTAAATAATATAAAGCAATTCTATAAACATAAACAATTAGGAATAGTAGATTAGAACGGTGCCTTTTGTGAAAGAACCTCACAGCCAAAATTTGGGAGGATATAGAGAACAATGGACCGGGTTAGCTTTAAAAAATATTACGTTATTGAAATAGAAACAAAATAAAGGAAGTGTCTTTTGGTAAGTGGTGGATACCGACAAACGTGCAGTTCGGCCTTAGAAAACGGTGGTAGAGCAATGCCGGGTTAATTTGATATCTGCGACACGCGGGTCAGGTCATTGGTTCGAGAAATTTACCACGCTAGAATGGACAAGAAGCCTAAAGGAAATGTGCTTTGCTCTGTTGCAACTGGTGAACCCAGATCTATTTAAAAAATAATGTAGATAATTAAGTGAGTTATAAGTATGTATTCTCTAGCGAGGTAACGGGTTTGATAGCGAGGCAAATAGAAAAAAGGATCTAGCTGGGAACGGGGAAGAATTAGAGAAGTGAGAGGAGGTCCAAGAAGAGAACGGGATTAGGGAAAAAAGAGTTGCTTGAGGACGAGAAAGGGATGTTGATGAACGTCAAGAAAGAGGAAAGCGGTGCGAGGACAATGGCCAACGGTGAGCAGGAGCCCGGTGCGGTGTGGCTTTGATTATAAGTATTTGTATAATAAATACATATTGGTATCAAAATATATAATTTTTAATATATAGAACTCGAATATGAGGTTTGTAAGTTCGTAAATGGTGTCAGGGATCCCCCTTGGTGGGGTCCGCCGAAGAAATGCATGGAACATAAAAACAGAAGAAGCTTGAGGAAGGAAGAAGGAAAGAGTCGGAGGAGTTGTTCAGAGGAGTCGGAGTTCACAACGGCACCGGTGCGGAGTCGGTGCGTGCCCGTAGTTAATCAACTTCGTATAAACAACAATGTTGGTTTTTTTTAATGTTTTATGGGGTTTGTAGGATCCGAATATGAGGGTTGTAGTTAGTAAAAGGGTTGTCTGGGGGGACACCCCGAAGAAATGCACGTTATGCAAAACAGAAGAAGATGGAGGAAGGAAGAAGTAAAAAGGAGGAAGGATGGAGGAAGGATTCAGAGAATGAGACAGAATTGGTACCGACCAGTGCTGGAAACCGGTGTGTTTCTGAGTTATTTAAACCATCGAGTTTAGCCTCAGACTGACATTTTTTCTATTTCACAAAATCTCGTTTTTTCTTTTTTCATTAACGTCACTAAATTATATGTTGCTATTTTATTATTTTAGTTTTATTTTACATTTATTCTTTTGTTTTAGTTTTGTTTTCAATTTAATTTTTTAATTATTTTCAAAACTTTATATTTTATTTATTTATTTTAATTTATTTGTTTTATGTTGCTTAAAACATTTGTTTTCTACTAATTTTTAATGCTTTCATGTTCATATCTAAAATTTGCCGTTTTTACACACTTAAACCAGTAATCAATTAAATCAAACCACCCAACCTGCCTCCCACCCCACCCCATCCCGTGGATCTATTGATCTAATTTGATCCTATTGATCTAATTGAATTATATGATTCATGACATATTTTGTATAAAATACACAAAACTTTTATTCTTTTTATGTTATAACTTTAAAAAATTAATTTTACATACCCTAAAGATTCAGTAAATCATAAAAACATTTTACGTTTTTACTAAAAATTTTAATCCCTTTTTCATGTTTATATCTTTAAAAAATTTGCGTTTTTTTAGCACACCCTAAAGTAGTAGAATCAGTAAAGTCAAACTATCGACCTACCTCCCCCCCTCCGTGATCTATTGATCTGATTGATCTATTGATCTATTGAATCATGTCATATTTTGTATAACATATACACAAAACTTTTTATTTTTTTTATGCTTATAACTTAAATTGTTTTACATTTTACATACCCCTTGAAGCAGTAGATCAGTAAATCAGTAAATCAACTACCCATCCCTCCCCTCTCTCCGCCCGTGATCGTATTGATCATTGATTATTGATCTATTGATTATTGATTCAAGTCATATTTTGTATAAAACTTTTAATTTTGTTTGTTTCTAACTTAAAAAATTTGCATTTTTACCCACCCTAGCAGTAAATCAGTAATCAGTAAATCAAGACTGCCTTCCCAACACCCTCCTAACCATCCCATGTCTGTATTGGATTCATTGTCTATATTGATCTATTGACTATTGATTCAAGTCATATTTTTACTTAAAAATTGTCATGTTTTAATGCCCTAAGCAGTAAAGCAGTATCAAACACCCACCTACCTCCCCACCCTTTATTCGCCCATCCATGATTATGATCTATTGATCAAGTCAATATTTTGTATCACATAGCACAAACTTTTATTTATTTTTATATTATTTTCTTTAAAAATATATTTTTGACCAAAATTTTTATTCATTTCATGTTTATATCTTAAAAAATAGCGTTTTTACACCCTCTTAAAGCAGTAAATCAAGTAAATCAAACCACCTCCCCTCCCCCTCACCCTCCTCCCACCCTCCTATGATCTATTGATTCAGGTACATTTCGAGTATCATTTCGGATAAACATAAGATAAAAACAAGTTAACTATCATACGACCCAACGAATATATGCTAACGTAACAAAGTTTTGCACATTAATAAAGCTAACATTGCATCAATTGAACTAAGAATATAATGTACACGACAAACCTAAACACCCTTACGTACGCCTTAAACATCAATTAACAAAGTTCCACACTTAACAACAGTAAAGTAACTACTAGCATACAAAAACGTAACCTATTCATCACTGTCTAAGCATATCTCTCAACATATCATATTATGTTCTAACATTTACTTGGTAAATGATTAACAAAAATTTATCATAATCTTCTTTAATTAATCATACAGACCAACGAAATATATGCCTTAAACGTAACAAAGTTTTTTAATAAACATAATAATATTAAACAAAAATTTATCATAACCTTACCTAACTATCATAATGTCCCAACAAATAATTGCAAACATAAAACAAAGTTTGTTTCCGAACATAGCATAAAAATAAGTTCTTTGAATAGAAATATCATAGTAAAATTTAATAGTTTTACTGATCTAAAGCAGTAAATCAGTAAATGCAGTAAATCAGTAACCGGCCCTCCCACCCTTCCATGACCTATTGATTCTATTGATCTATTGAATCTATTGATTCAAGTCAATTTCGAGTATCATTTGGGATAAACATAGTATCTCCAATGCATTTCCTGAAAGTACTCCATCAGCGCTTACTACCTAACGTAACAAAGCTTTTCACATTAATTAAATACTTAATGGTATTGTGTTCAGCACTGTTCATTAACATTTAACTTCAGTATATAATAAAATGATTCAAACTGATTCAATTTATCACTTTTTATAACATATTTTTCATTGATAAAGAGCGTTTATAAGTACATAAAAACATTATAAGCGAATATTAAATATATTCCTTCATCTAAGCAGGGGACATGGGATTCACATAAACTGAGCACGTTTTATATATCCTTTTGAAAAACACATCCTTTTCTTAGGCTGAAAGTATAATGTCTTCAGCAGCACTAACCATTTTTCTGCATATTTTGGTTCAATCAGCACGCACTCTCTCAAGCCAGAGAGAAGTAAACTTATCCATGGTGCTTTTTCAAATTAACATACTCCTGTATTACCTCATTATACAGAAAACCATATATTTGCTTGTAAATATTTTAGATTACCCAATGAGCTAAATGTATTAAGTCCTCAATAACATCGACTTTGTTAATATGAGTTGTTAATGAGTTTTTTAATTTAATCAAAGCTGTAAATGTCTAGGAGTTCGAACTGTGAATCAAGCTATATATGTATGCCAGAAGGGGATCCTATCGATTGGTTTCCAATAGTTGGGTACATCAAGGCTTTTTACATTGTCCCGCGACGAGAAAACAGCATCTATCTATTAGAAGCTCTCAAACTGGTTCTCCACCGCTAGATATTTTTCACTACGAGGTCGTGTACCAGGTACACCTTGATATATAGTTGTAGTGAGAGGTCTAATTCCGAGCTAAAATCCTTGAAATCGAGCAGTGAAATACTTTCACTTTTCTGCGTATATATATCTACCCGGGTTAGGTTTATCGTATCGTCCTAAAATTTGGAGGCGCGCTATGTGGTGACGTAACCTCGTCGTAGACGAGGTTACGTATCCGTGCACCCCCCGGAGGGGGTGCTGGCCCCCTAAAAATAGGAAATGATCGTAGAAGGCTGAAATTTGAAGATGGTATAGAGGAGGAATGAGTAAGTAGGATTCGGATCCGGATTCGGATCCGGAGCTGGCACCGGTGCTGGCTCCGGTGCGGTGCCGAGTTATTAAATATTTGTATAATAATACAATATTTGTATCTTTATATATGTTATTAAACCCGTAGATCTCGAATATGAGGGTTATAAGTTCGTAAAGGGTGTCTGGGGAACAATCCCCACGGAGGGGGGGTTCCTAAAGAAACAAATGCAAAGAGAAGTGAAAGGAGTCGGGGTCGGAGTCAGAGAAGGAAAGAATCGGAGAAGGAGTCTGAGTCAGAGGAGTCGGAGTCGGTACCGGCACCGGTGCTAGAGCCGTTGCGGTGCTGAATTAATAAATATTCGTTTATTCCTCTATTGGTATCAAAATATATGTTTATAAGGTCGTAGAACTCAAATATGAGGGTTGTAAGGTCGTAAATGGTGTCTGGGGACCCCCCCAGAGGGGTGTTCCCAGAAGAAAGGGGGGTGTAAGCGGTTACCGCTTCCACACCCCGGTACCCCGAGATGGGTCTTCATGCATCTCTCTGGGGGTGATCTCCAAGTAGTGGGGCTCGTCGCTGAAAATTGTTCGGTTATGTATAGTAAAGATTGAGATTATGTTGATGAGTGAGGGCATTCGTGAAAGCTTTTGTATAAACATGAAAGTATCCCTAATGATAAGCCTACAATGTAAACCTAGCTGAACATCTGTGTCATATACCATCAAACCTTGGTAAATATGATAGTTAGTTTCTTTGTAGGGGTGTAAGGGAGTAAGTTACGCTTTGTGATGCTGTGGTAGTTACTTTACTGATATTAATCATTGTACTTTGTTAATGTTGACTGTTTATTCGTACGTAAGTATGTTATGTTCTTAGTTTAGGTGATATTATGTTAGCTTTACGGTTATTTAAACTTTGTTATGATTGTTAAATACTACTACTACTACTACTACTACTACTACTACTACTACTACTACTACTACTACTACTACTACTACTACTACTACTACTACTACAACTAATAATAATAATAATAATAATAATAATAATAATAATAATAATAATAATAATAATAATAATAATAATAATAATAATAATAATAATAATAATAATAATAATAATAATAATAATAATAATAATAATTGAAAGCTTACAGCTCTGTCAAATCGCCTCTGTATGATGCGCTGTTGCCAAACCTAACAGTTTGTCTATAGTAAAGCTTGAGATTGTTATACTTTGTTAATGTCGGCAGTTTATTCAGGCTTAATGTATGTCAGGTATGTTATGGTACTATATGTTTTTAGTTCAGGAAATATTATGTTAGCGTTTATTCGTTCATCTGTATGATCGATAGGTTATTTTATGATGTTTGACAGAGAATTTTGCTAATGTTCACGTTTATTCATAGTTCAAAATGATGTTATATTTGATATGCAAGACGCTTTGATAAATGCAGTATCAATTCATAGTTCAAGATGCTGGTATCTTTGATAGTTTGGACACTTTGTTAAGAAATTTTGTTAGATAATACTGCTTTAGCTGCTGATGATATGATTGAAAAGCAGGGATAGGTTGAATTTTGCTGTGTAATGAGGGTAGGTTGAGAACTTATTCATAGGTCCAAATGTTAATGTCTAATTCGTAGTTCCAAATGTTAGTATCTATTGTAGGTTTTCGCCCATTATAAGTGTTAGATATGTTAGGCTATATTTAATTTCTGTTACGTTTTGCTAAATATTACTACGACAATGTGAAATTAACACTGATTTGTTAGAGAAATGATAAGTTTCGTAAGATATTACTGTGTTAACAGGTGATGATGTGTTAGAAAGTGAGCTTAAGGTAAGTTTTGCTGCAGTAATGTATTAGGATTTTCAAAATTTTGCTAATGTCTACGTTTTTCATAGTTCAAAATGATGTTATATTTGATATGAGTGACACTTTGATGAAAGGTAGTATCAATTCATAGTTCAAGATGCTGTATCTTTTTGATAGATTGGTCACTTTGTTAAGGGATTTTGTTAGATAATACTGCTTTAGCTGTTGCTGATATGTTGGAAAAGTGGGAATACATTGAGTTTTGTATGTCCTGTTAGCTACTTTACCTTTGATAAGTAGGGAACTTTGTGAATGTTAGCAGATTATTCATACGTGAGGTATGTTAGGTTTGTCGTTGTACATTATATTCTTAGTTCATGTTATGATATGTTAGCTTTATTGATGTGAAAACTTTGTTACCTTAGCATATATTTGTTGGTCTGTATGATAATTAGGTAAGGTTATAATAATTTTTTGTTAAATATTACTATGTTAAAGTAAAAATAACAATGATATGTTACAGATACGTTTGAAAAAGTGTGAATATGTTACGTTCTGTATGCAATGTTAGTTACTTTACTGTTGTTAAGTATGGAACTTTGTTAATGTTGGCTGTTTATTCGAGCGTAAGGTATGTTAGGTTTGTCGTTGTACATTATATTCTTAGTTCAGGTTATGATATATATTAGCTTTATTGATGTTAAAACTTTGTTACGTTAGCATATATTCGTTAGTCAGTATATAAAGAACTTATTTTTATGTTATGTTTATCCAAAATGATACTCGAAATATGACTTGAATCAATAGATCAATAAATCAATAGATCATGGAAGGGTGGGTAGGGGAGGGAAGTGGAGGGGCGGGTGGTTTGATTTACTGATTTATTGATTTACTGCTTTAAAATCAGTAAACTATTACACTTTACTATGATATTTTATTCAAAGAACTTATTTTATGTTATGTTTGGATAAAACTTTGTTATTTTTGTTATGTTTGGATAAAACTTTGTTATGTTTGCAATTATTCGTTCGGGATTATGATAGTTAGGTAAGGAGGTTATGATGATTTTTTGTTAAATATTACTATGTTAATGTAAATAACTTTGTTACGTTAGCATATATTCGTTGGTCAGTATGACAATTAGACAGGGTTATGATAATTTTTTTTTAAATATTACCATGTTAATGTAAAATTAACATTGATATGTTAGAGATATGCTTGAAAAAAAGTGTGAATAGGTTACGTTTTGTACGCTGTGTTAGTTACTTTACTGTTGTTAAGTATGGAACTTTGTTAATGTTAAGTAGTTTATTCAAGTGTAAGGTGTGTTAGGTTTGTCATTGTACATTATATTCTTAGTTCAGGTTTGCTATGCTAGCTTTATTAATGTGAAAACTTTGTTACGTTAGCATATATTCGTTGGTTAGTATATAAAGAACTTATTTTTATGCTATGCTTATCCGAAATGATACTCGAAATGTGACCTGAATCAATAGATCATGGGGGAGGGGTGGGGGCTGGTGGTTTGATTTACTGATTTACTGATTTACTGATTTACTGATTTACTGATTTAGGATCAGTAAACTATTACATTTTACTATCATATTTTATTCAAAGAACTTATTTTATATTATGTTTGGATAAAACTTTGTTATGTTTACAATTATTCGTTGGGATTATGATAGTTAGGTAAGGTTATGATAAATTTTTGTTAAATATTACTATGTTAATGTAGAAAACTTTGTTACGTTAGCATATATTCGTTGGTCTGTATGATAATTAAACAAGGTTATGATAAATTTTTGTTAAATATTACCATGTTAATGTAAAATTAACATTGATATGTTAGAGATATGCTTGACAAAGTGTGAATAGGTTACGTTCTTGTATGCTATGTTAGTTACTTTGGTGGGAGGAGGGGCGGAGGAGGGGAGGGGAGGGTGGTTTGATTTACTGATTTACTAATTTACTGCTTTAGGGGGTGTAAAAACGCTAATTTTTTAAGTTATAGACATAAAATGAATAAAAATTTTGTTAAAATATATATTTTTAAACAAAATAAAATAAAAATAATTAAAAGTTTTGTGTTATGTTATACAAAATATGACTTGAACCAAAAGATCAATAGATCAATAGATCCATAGATCATGGATGGGGTAGGAAGGGTAGGGGGGGGGTTTGATTTACTGGTTTACTGATTTACTGCTTTAGGGTATGTAAAAACGCAAATATTTTAAGTTATAAACATAAGAAGAATATAAATTTTAGTAAAAATATATATTTTTTAAACAAATAAAATAAAAATAAATAAAAGTTTTGTTTTATGTTATACAAAATATGACTTGAATCAATAGATCAATAGATCAATAGATCATGTAGGGGTGGGGAGGGGCAGTTTGGGTGGTTTGATTTACTGATTTACTGACTTACTGCTATAGGGTATGTAAAAACGCAAATTTTTACGTTATAAACAATAAAGCATAAAAATTTTAGTAAAAATATATATATTTTTAATCAAATAACATAAAAATAAATAAAAGTTTTGTGTTATGTCATACAAAATATGACTTGAATCAATAGATCAATAGATCAATAGATTAATAGATCAATAGATCACGGGTTGGGTGGGGAGGGTGAGGTGGGTATTTGATTTACTGATTTTCTGATTTACTGCTTTAGATGGTGTAAAAACGCTAATTTTTTACGTTATAAACATGAAAAGCATAAACGTTTTAGCAAAAACTAAATGTTTTATGCAAATAAAACAAAAATAAATTAAAAAATAAATAAAAATTTGAAAAAAAATAAAAAAAATTAAATTGGAAACCAAAATTAAACACAAAGAATAAATGTAAAATGAAACTTAAAAAATAAAATAGCAAACAATATATTTTAGTTGACGTTTATAAAAAGAAAACGAGATTTTGAAAATAGAAATGTCTGTCTGAGGCTAAACGAATGTTTACTAACTCAGCACCGAACCGGCTCCAGCACCTGTGCCGTTACCAACTCTGTCTCCTTGTCAGTCTCTTTCTCCATCCTTCCTCCTTCCTCCTTCTTTCTTCTTCCTTCTTCCTTCCTCCATCTTCTTCTGTTTTGCGTTCCGTGCATTTCTGCTGCAGACACCCTTTACGACCATACAACCTTCAAATTCGAGTTCTACGACCTTATAAACATATATTTTGATACCAATATGGGAATAAACAAATATTTAATAATTCAGCACAGCACCGGCTCCAGCACCGGTACCGGTACCGACTACGACTCCTCCGACTCAGACTCCTTCTTCGACTCTTTCCTTCTCTAACTCCAGCTCCAACTTTATTCACCACTTGTCTTATGCATTTCGTTCCTTTCTTCAGAGGATCCCCCTCCGGGCAAGTCCCCAGACACCCTTAACGATCTTATAACCATCATATTCGAGATCTACGGGTTCAATAACATATATAAGGATACAAATATTGTATTATTATACAAATATTTACTAACTCGGCACCGCACCGGAGCCAGCACCGGTGCCAACTCCGGATCCGAAACCTACTTACTCATTCTTCCTCTGTACCATCTCCAAATTTCAACCTTCTACGATAATTTCCTATTTTTAGGGGGCGAGCACCCCCCTCCGGGGGGTACACGGATACGTAACCTCGTCTACGACGAGGTTACGTCACCACATATCGCGCCTCCAAATTCTATTGCGATACGATAAACCTTACCCGGGTAGATATATATACGCAGAAAAGGGAAAGTATTTCTCAGCACGATCTCAAGGGTTTTTAGCTACGAATCTGCTACTCACTACAACGATATATCGATTGAATTTTAAACAATTGTAATGATTTTCTTTCGATTATATTTTTCAATGTAAAAAGTCAACCAGAGCACGTAGAAAGACGATTTAAACGTCAATTTGGGGTAGAAAACATCGATAAATCGATTTGAACCATCCAAAATGATCTTCAGATCATTTAAAACCATCCAGGAAATTAAAACGCCCCCTTTTGGGGGCTACGCCCACCGTTTTGGGGGCTAAACCTCTGAGTTTAGATTCAAAACCTCCGAAACCGGTTTTCTAGACCTTAAAATTGGTCTAGCCGACCTTAAAAACCCTAACCTTCACACGTCAAGCTTGAAAAACCGGATGTTGCAAAATGTTGCTTTGCACCATTTGCAACTTCCGGTTGCAACTTCCGGATTTCAGTTTGGCTGCCAGTTGTGCACCCTATACTACTTATATATATATATATATATATATATATATATATATATATATATAATTATATATATATATTCTAAATATATATATATATATATATATATATATATATATATATATATATATATATATATATATATATATATATATATATATATATATATATATAGGCCAGCGTTTAGTATATCCGTCATATATATCTCAAAAACTATTGATGCTACAGTAAAACGGAATACATTGGTGGAATGCTGGTCCAATTTTAGTACGGAAAATGTAAAAAAAAAAAAAAAAAGAAAAATTGTATCTAAAAAACTACAACAGCTAGCCGAAAAGGAATACATTTTGGAATCCTGGTTTCACATGGGAAAATGCTTTATACGGCACACTAGGGGGCTCGAGCCGACGGGGAACATAGGGGACGTTCCATACCCGTAAGGGAGCGGAAAGGAACCCCACTGACACCCAATACCAAAGAGCAGGGTTCCAGGAGACCTCCAGAGGAAGGGTAGTCCTACCCGTAGTTCCCGGAAGGCTGAGACCCCGACTTTGCTCCCTGCCATCAGTTACGGCGGTATACCCTTGGGGTATTCTTTAGTTAAAAAAAAAAAGCAAAATTTGATAGAAAGTCTATTTATTTTAATAGAAAGTCTATTTATTTTAACGAGAAACCAATAAAAGGTCTCTAAATAGGCCTTCTAATCATATTACTATAATTATTAACAATAATTTTTTATTTTTTATTTTTTGTTTCTTATGTGTTTTACAAGGATTCCAAAATGTATTCCATTTCGCTTTAGATTGTAGATTTTGAGATATAATTTTTTTTTTTTTTTTTTTTTTTTACATTTCCATTACTAAAATTTTGACAGCATTCCACCAATGTATTCCGTTTTACTGTAGCATTAATAGTTTTTGAGATACATATGACGGATATACTAAACGCTGACCATATATATATATATATATATATATATATATATTTATATATATATATATTTATATATATATATATATATATATACATATATATATATATATATATATATATATATATATATATATATATATATATATATATATATATATATATATAATAATACTTTTACATATATATATATATATATATATATATATATATATATATATATATATATATATATATATATATATATATATATATATATATATATATATATATATATATATATTTTTATATATATATATATATATATTTATATATATATATATATATATATATCTCTCTACCCCCCCCTCTACCTCTACTCTATATATATATATATATATATATATATATATATATATATATATATATATATATATATATATATATATATATATATATTTTTATCTTTTTATGTTATATATAGGTTCTTTTCCGTTAAAGCCCCCACATCGATATATCGATTATTTCATTAAACTATCGATCCCTATTATTTTATTTAATAAATATAATAATTTTTTTTATAAAAATGTGTTCATTTTCATTTATTGTTTTGTCTTTTATATTTTTATATTTTAAATTTTTTTATTTTCAAAACAAATTTAATAAAATGAAATAATAATATATGCATTCATTCTTTCATTGCTGGGGAGCCTACAATGATATTTCAAAAATCAAAAACATGGATTGTACATTTAAGTGTGAATCATGCAGAAAATTTTTTAAATCCCAATAATGGGTTCAGTTATAATTCTTTAATATTTGTTTTAGGTTAGGTTAGGTTAGGTTAGGTTAGGCTAGGTTAGCTTAGGCTAGGTTAGGTTAAGTTAGGTTAGGCTAGTTTAGGTTAAGTTAGGTTAACTTACGCAACTAACTTAACCTAACCTAACCTAACCTAACCTAACCTAATAACCCTAACAACCTAACCTAGCAAACCAAAACCAAACCAAAGCTAAAATATGCAAAGTGATTACTCAAACTAAGCGCAACCTAAACCTAACCTAACCTAACCTAACCTAACCTAACCTAACCTAACCTAACCTAACCTAACCTAACCTAACCTAACCTAACCTAACCTAACCTAACTTTCAAATGTTCAAATTTAAGAAAAAACGTACTTTTAATAGTCCTAAAATTGTAATGTGAAAATTTATGAAAAAACGTAATTTTAGGCGTTTCTATTTTTTATTAAAACAGGTTTTCAACAATCTTAAATTTGTTTTGAAAATAAAAAAAATTAAAAATATAAAATTATATAAAAAGACAAAAAAAAATTAAATTATAAAAATGAATTTCAAATTTTTATAAAAAAAAATTATTATATTTATTAAATAAAACGTAATTTAAGAAAAAACGTAATTTTAGGCGTTCATATTTTTTATTAAAACAGGTTTTCAACAATATTAAATTTGTTTTGAAAATAAAAAAAATTTAAAAATATAAAATTATAAAAAGACAAAAAAAATAAATGAAAATGAACTTCAAATTTTTATAAAAAAAAATTATTATATTTATTAAATAAAACAATAGGGATCGATAGTTTAATAAAATAATCGATATATCGATGGGGGGGTTAAACGAAAAAGAACCTATATATATATATATATATATATATATATATATATATATATATATATATAATATATATATATATATATATATATATATATATATATATATATATATATATATATATATATATAAAATATATATATATATTTTTTTTTTTTTTTTTTTTTACAGTTAACACCACCACTCACGGGCAAAGCCCTATTCTAGGAGGGGGTGTGCTCAATTTTTTCTGTGCATATTGAACCAGTAGGAAACACACGCTCAGACGTCCGTAGTGACAGACCTGGTCTTTCCTTAGTTGGGCAGTGCTCTAGCTGTAGCTGACTACCGGAACATTTGGTGTTTGATCCATTTCGCTAACTTGACTTAGACAAGCCGATTCTCCTCCGAATAATCATTCTTCTTATCTTCTTATAATAACTAAATCCAAAATGATGTTGGTCCATTTATTAATTTAATTAACTTTTGTATATCAAAAAGAATCAAGATTAAAATTTTGGTGCTCCTCCGTTATATTAAAATAGATTTTAATTTTTAATTTTGTTTAAATTTTATAAAATTTTGTAATTACTATTTCTAAAAAGTTTCTTCATAGTCTGAACAAATGTTCTCACAGGAACCATCTCCTTCATCAGCACTCAAACTTCAAATCCCTCGTTGCAACCTCTTGTGTTTCTTGGTTCTTCTCTTATTCCTTTCTTCTAAATCTTCTCTTTTCTTTTTCCACTCTCTTTTTAATGCGTCCGTTCTCCACCGCAGTCGGCTCATATATATATATATATATATATATATATATATATTTCATTATATATGGTACTACTGCTTCTTATATATATATATATATATTTTTAACACATCAATGATATTATATATATATATATATATATATATATATATATATATATATATATATATATATATATATATATATATATATATATATATATATATTATAATATATATATATATATATAACTATATATATATATATATATATATATATATATATATGTATATATCTTAGCATATATATATATAATAACACCTGTATATAAACATAACTTGCTATTTCTTTGCTATCTTTGTATAACTTTCTTTCATATATAGTAATAATAATAACACAGATATAATATATATAAATATGGAATATATATATATATATATATATATATATATATATATATATATATATATATATATATATATATATATATATATAGTAAAAATAATAAAAAATATATATGACATATATATACAAAATACACCTATATATATATACATATATATATACATATATATATATATATATATATATATATATATATATATACTATATATATATATATATATATATATATATATACTCACTCTTATACCTATATATATATATATATATACAGGGTCTCGCAGAGCAACGGCAAATTTTGAAATGACGCATAATGCAAGAATAAATGCAGGAATATATACAATTACAGTTGCAAATGCATGTACGAAGTATGCCATTAAGTATGACATGCCATTTCCATTTACCTGTCACATTACTTCTTATAGATAACATCAGAAAGATGTCGTCCGTCTAGGCGTACACATTCTGAAACTCTGGCGTAGAAACTTTGGAATGCCCGCTGTATCATGTCTCGAGGAATATCAGCTATTTCTTCTGCAATCCTCTGTTTACGTTCAACAATGGTTGCAGGACGTGTGTCTTTATACTTTACCTTTCAGATGTCCCCACAGAGTTAAATCGCAAACATTGAGATCGGTGGATCTGGGAGTCCATAAAATGTCGCCGTTCCGTGCAATGATCTGGTTTCCAAACAATCTTCGAATCGCCTCCATCGACCGTCGAGCAGTATGTGACGTAGCTTTTTGTCCTGCTGAAACCATATGTTGTCGATGTCAAGATGTGAGCCGAGCAACTTTGGTGCAAAGAATGTTTCAACTTCAAGCATACCAACATATCGATCTGATGTCACTGTTGTTGCAATTCCTTCCTAACTTTCAAAAAAGATAAGGGTCTATAGCACCATGACTTGACACTGCACACAATACTGTAACCTTAGTGCTATGTAACGGACGCTCGTGAAGGCGACGAGGATTTTCCTGTGCCCTGTAACGGAAATTCTGCTTGTTAACATAGCCGGTAACGTGGAAATGGGCTTCGTCAGACATTAACAAATTGTTAAGGAAATTGGCGTCCTCGCTAACCTTACCCAACACCACTTTGGAAAACGTCTTACGCAACACATAGTCTTCAGGATGTACTCCACTGCTGCCTCATTACTAAATGGCAACTCCTATTCAAAGATTTCGCATCGGTCCCGAACTAATGCGGCCGTTAGAGTGTTGCCAGATCCACATTTAAAAGTTGTTATTTCTCTGGCCAACCCTATATTTATATATATATATATATATATATATATATATATATATATATATATATATATATATATATATATATATATAATAATAATAACGTGAAAAAATATTCAAGTTTCTTGAGAAAAAATTACGAACTATATTATATCAAAAATAAAAAAAAATTATTCTAGAACATATGACAGAAACGGAGCCGTTGTGAGGCTACTTCAATTACGTCACAAGTCGAATCTATTTTCTTTGCAAAGCATTTTTCCTAAATAAAGTATAGAACAAAATTGAAAGGAAATTGGATTTACAATATATGTTATACTAACTATTATTTACCTAAAACCAAATGTGTCAGAATTATTGTATTGAATTGGAAACTATATTAGTGTTGTAGAAGATTCCAGAATTGACTCCGGGCTGCTATTTAAACCTCTGACTTCAGGCAACATATCAATTGTATTTGAATCTTTGATGCAGTATGTTGTGTCCGTATCTTTTTGAGTGGGGTGTACGCCTTACTTCTGCGTTCAATTTCACAACTCACTACTACTAATACTACTACTACTACTACTACTACTTCTACTACTACTACTACTACTACTACTATAATAATAATAATAATAATAATAATAATAATAATAATAATAATAATAAGGTCAGCGTCTGGATTAGCCGTCATATGTATCTTAAAAACTATTAATGCTACAGTAAAACGGAATACATTTAACAGATACTTTGGTCAAAAGTTTGCCCTGGAAATGTAAAAAAAAAAAAAAAAAAAAAAAAAAAAAATCTCAAAAACTAATAGCTACAGCGCAAAAGGAATACAATTTGGAATCTTGGTAAAATTTCACATAGGAAAATGTAAAAAAATAAAAAAATAAAAAATTATTGTTAATAATTATAATAATATGATTAGAGGGTTTATTTAGAGACCTTTTATTGGTTATTCGTTAAAAATAAATAGACTTTCTATTAAATTTTGCTTTTTTTTTTACTAAAGAATACCCCAAGGGTATCCCGCACCGATGGCAGGAGTCGGGATCTCTCGCTTCCGGGGAACTACGAGGTAGGACTAATTCCCCCTCAGGGGAGGGTCTGGAACCCCACGCTCTTTAGTATTGCCCGGTGTCGCGCGAAATTCCTCCGCCCCTCCTAGGGTATGGAAAAACGTCCCCCCCTGTTCCTGGCTCAGGCCTAGTGTGCCGTATAAGCAAATTTAATAGAAAGTCTATTTTTAACGAGAAACCAATAAAGGTCTCTAAATAGGCCTTCTAATCATATTACTATAATTATTAACAATAATTTTTTTTTTATTATTATTTTTTTAACATTTTCTTATGTGAAATTTTACCAGGATTCCAAATATGTATTCCTTTTCGCTGTAGCTATTGTAGTTTTTGAGATATTTTTTTTTTTTTTTTTTTTTTTTTTTTTTTTTTAACTTTGGACCAGCATTCCAGCAATGTATTCCGTTTTACTGTAGCATTAATAGTTTTTAAGATACATATGACGGCTAATCCAGACGCTGGCCTAATAATAATAATAATAATAATAATAATAATAATAATAATAATAATAATAATAATAATAATAATAATAATAATAATAATAATAATAATAATAATAATAATAATAATAATAATAATAATATAGGTAGAGTAGCGCACAAACTGTGATGAAATTTGCTCCTATTGGATGGTGTGTAGGGCTTCCAATGACATTCCAGTACCTAATGGTTCGCCTTTTTCTTTTGCTCTTATATCCACACTCCTCCTCCATACAACATCTTACAGACACCACCTTATATCCACATGTCATATACACATACTTATATCCACACTCCTTTTCTAGACAACATTTTACAGACATCCCTATCCCTTATATCCCTATGTGTGGGGAAGGAAGAATTGCACGCAGCGTATTTTCTGAGTGTCGTAGAAGGTGACTAAATGGACGGTGTTGCTTGGTTGGCTGCCCACTACCACTTATCTTTTCCAGGAATGCTAATGCATTACTCAGAGAAGGTCGTGATCGCCGTAAGTGACCTTCTATCTTTCGGCGAAAATGTATGAATCGTATGGGTACATGGAATGCCAGAGGAATAAATGATGAGAAGAGGATACAGGCGATGGATCTATTTAGAGAGGGTAAATTTGATTTGCTCGCTGTGACTGAATCAAAGATGGAAGGAAATGCTGAAAATAAGTGGTGTGGTGTGAAATGTGTATGTGTTGGTGTGGAAAGGAATGAGAAGGGGAGAGAAGGAGTTGCAATTCTGATGAGGGACCTATGGTACAGAGGTATGGTAGATTTTGCTTGTGTGAGTACTGGAATTCTAATGGTTAAATTTAAGTTTGAAAAGGTCAAGGTATGTGTGGTTGTGGCATATGGTCCAACTGTAGGGTAATGTTGAAGAGAGGGTGCAATTTTCTGGGATAATCTGAATGATGTTTTGGATGAGGTGAGTAATAGTTTCAGATTGCTCTTGTTGGGTGACCTAAATGGTTCGATATGTGACCAAAAAAGGGATGGTATAACAGGTGGCCTTGGGGTGTCGGAAGAAAATGAGAATGGTAGGAAGGTGATTGACTTATGTGAGGAGTTTGGTACGAGTGTGAGTAATACTTTCTTTAAATGCAAGATTATTCATAAGTATATTAGAGTTGGTGTAGGTAGAGATGGTGTCGAAGTAAAAAGTATGATTGATTTGTGTTGCTGAAGAAGAATGTTAGTATGCGTTGGATGTTAAATCAGTGAGGGGGTTAGGGATGGGATTATCAGATAATGTTGTTGTTTTATGTAAAATTAAGTTAGTGGGTCTTGGATGGAGAGGAAGATGATACGGAAAGAAGTGGGTAGAATTAAGAGTGAGAAGTTAAGTGAACAAGGTAATAAGGATAAATATTTAAGAGCGTTTGGAAATAAATCAGTTGAATGTGAACAGGGTAAAGCTGGTCAAATCTGAAAGCAAATAAAGGAAGCAGTTGTTAGTAGGGCTAAATAAGTATGTGGATATTCTAAAGTGAGGAAGTAAGAATGTTAAAAGTGAGTGCAGTGAATGAAGAAGTGATGGGGTTAAGTAAAAGAAGCGTAGTTGGAATACACTTTAAAGCCAAGGGATGAGGATTGTCTTTACAAGAAAGGTGTTTGAGAAATTTTATTAGAGGAAGAAAAGAATACTAAAAAATTACAGCAGAAAAGAAGAAGGAAGAAATGAAAAAGTATTGAGCATGAAATTA
>JABUQX010118104.1:0-5000 GCA_015478945.1 Trachelipus rathkii
AGGAGAAGGAGAATAGGTCCAGGATTGGCGCACAAAAGAATACTTCTTTAAGAATTCACTTTGCGGAGGTCTTATTTTAAATCGGTTCCTGCTATTTTTAGTCATTTAACGTTCTCTTATGATATGCAGTATTATGTGTAGGACTTGTATGCAAAACTGAAATGCTAATAACCGATGAAGATAAGTAATAATATCTTTAAGTTCAAAAGTAATGTAACCTTCGAACCGATATGTTTCTGAGACGTTCACCATGGCAACGTAAACATATTCGTAGACGTGATGTTGAGTTGGATATACTTCATGATATTCCCTACTATGTTGAAGAGGGTTATACTATCTGTGGAGAATAAGCCCTTGACTTGGCATGAACAAAAAGACGACGCAGACCGAGTACTGCATTATACATGTACCCCTTAATACATGTACCCCATCCGAGATGCTCAATCATCCAGGTATGCTTATGTATATACAAATATAATTGATCATCAATATGTAGGTAATACTAAAACTCCTTTATTAAGAGTAGTATATTTTCCCAAAGAGAGTAAAGTTATAACATTCCCTAATGTTCATTATCTACCTCTGAATAGATCAAATTTTGACTCTGTACGCGTGCATATAAAAGATGTAGAAGGAAATCCCTTCCCCTTTACATACGGCGCCTTGTTATGCAAAGTTCATAATAGAAAGAAACAGATGCAGTAATTACAGCATAATGGATTATATATAAGAAGTGTAGTCAGATATATTTTTTCAATTCATTAACATACTCTCACAGCGTAAAGATAGTATAAGAAAGATACTCCTGTAATAATGGACGAGGAAAGGGTATTCAGAGGAACAAAAATGCAGAGGGGGTATGGTCTTGGTGGATTTTTTGCCAAGTTATTGAGAAGTGCAAGGCCTCTACTCAGGAGAGGTGGGGAATATATAGGTAAAAAAGCTATAAGACAGGTGCCATACTATTCAAGATATTGCGGCTGGAAATAATCCTCGTGCAGCGCGCATTAAAAAGACGTATTGCCGATGTCTCAGATGAGATGTTGGATGATGTTAACTTAAAATAAGACGTAAAATGTCAGGTCAAGGAAGAGGGGGCAAGAAGATTGTCCAAGAAAAAGACTAAGCGAAAAAAACCTCTAAAAGAAAAAATGTATGATGTATCTGCTACTTTAATTACTATCTGATTACTTTTTACTAACGAGCTGTGTATTATAAGTAAGGTTTTTCATGAAAATGTTCATTATCACGGCCAGAGCTCGCACATGCAAGATGCATTTCCTTCCATCCTTCTAGTCCTGATTGTTGTAAGAGTGAATTTGGATCTCTTCTCCATGAACCCCTACACAGATTAGCGTTAGCGCGAGTCCAACTTTATCAGTATTAATCCCTCTGCATTCAATTACCAATACAGAATAAAAAAAAATTTTTTTTTTTTTGTTTTCCTCTACAAAGTTAAATATTCCAGGCACTTCTGATCAGTACTTAGACCCCTCTAATGTGTTTTAATATGTAAAAACGAAATTGACAAAACCTGACGGTACAGATCTTCCTACGGGTGATGCCATCACTAGTTAATCACAGAAATCAAAATTTCTGTATACATGTTTCAACCAGGTTGAAGTCTATCTTAACGGAACTTCACTAGCTGCATCAGCGGCTAATTATCCTTATAGAAGCTATATAGAACATTTGTTAAATTATTCAGACGATGCTAAACAATCTCATCTCAAATCATGTGGTTTTTACAGTTTCAAAAATGAAGCTGCACATATAGATAAAGCAGCTAAAGTCATAAATAATACTTATGAATTTTACGGTCGATTAAATGGCGATATCTTCTCTCAAGAAAGACTCATTCTACCACCTGTAGATACTAGAATCATTTTATCACGATCAAATCCTAAATTTGCTCTTAAAATAAAAATTAAGCCTACTGCTACGCTGTATGTCCTGAACCTGTTTTCAAACTGCTGGAGGCTTATCTCTAATGTTAGAAACAGTGAAATTATCACCACAGGACATCTGGAAATCGAAAAATTCGCTTTGAATACTACAGCAAAGTACCTATTAAGAGAGTTTGAAAACCAAGATATTTAATTTCACTCATGGATTATCGAGTATCAATATCCCTAACATTGTGAACGGAATTTACCACAGAAAGTAATTATAGGGATTGTGGAACATGAAGCCTACTCCGGGAATTTATAAAAAGTCACCCTATAAAATTACACCTTTCGGACTTAGGGGCATCAGTTTACATGTGAATGGAACTACCTCCGGACGTGATTATGAAATGTATACAACGGAGACCTATCTCTCTGTACGCGGGCCTTTTTAACGACTTAATAGCCATACTGTAACATGTAATGATAGCGGGACAGGTTTAAATCTTGAAAAATACGCAAAGAATAGTAATTTATACGCCTATGATCTTACTGCAGACCTTTCAGCTTGTAACGCCTACCATTTAAACATTTTGAGAAAGGGCACCTTAGGACTAATTCTCTCTTTTGGATCGTCTACAATCGCCATCACTGTATGGTCTTATCTGAAGCATCCTCAACTCATGAAATTGGACAGAGTCACGCACCGCATTCTTTGAATTATTAAAGATGAATGAAGAGGAAATAATCGGTGTTTAAAAATGAAACTCGCTTTTTAGGTGTGTTTGCTATTAACGAAATAAACTCTTTTGTAAAGTTGGAGAAGGACACCTGCCTTCATATTCAATACATTGCCTCGTCACATCCCCTCAACCAGACATTGGATTTCCGTTTATAGAGCAAAAAGCGATACTGTTTCACATAATTAATTCTTTGAACTTAAAATTTATATTGAATAATCATTATATTACCTTATTTTTAAAATATAATAATGTAGGCTGTGTAAAAACTATGTCTTACCCTGTTCAACCCTTATATTTCAATTTATGTGGAGTCTATGTATTTATTTCATTATATGTTTTTTAAAATATATATTTTTTTAAATAATTTGAAATATTTTGATGCTAAAAATTTGTATGTTCAATGATTTTATAGTTTCTGATTATGTAATAAATGCTTTAAAATGAAAAAACGGCGAATTTTTACTTCCCTTAAAACCTCGTATATATAAAAGTTTTTAATAAGAAATTTCGTACGAATTTTATTAAAATAAAATGTTTATGATAACCGAAACTCTGTGTTTTTTTATTACCAATTAAAAATAAAAAAGTATTAAAACAAAAATAAAAATAGAAATAATAAATAAAAAGTAATAAAACAAAAATAAAAAATATAAAAGAAAACATAATTTAATAAATATATGAGTTAAAACAGTAAAGCAGAAAGTTAAAACAGTAAAGCAGAAAGTTAAAAGCAGTAAAGGCAGAAAGTTAAAGCAATAAAAGCAGAAAGTAAAACAGTTAAAGCAGAAAGGTTTAAAGCAGTAAAAGCAGTAAAACAAAAAGCGTACTAATCCCCCTAGGTAACACTCTATTGTTTTAGTGCTTTACTGCTTTAAGGTATGTTATGTATGTGAGTTAAAGCAGTAAAGCAGAAAGTTAAAACAGTAAAGCAGAAAGTTAAAGCAGTAAAGCAGAAAGTTAAAGCAGTAAAGCCGAAAGTTAAAGCAGTAAAACATGAGTTAAAGCAGTAAAGCAGAAAGTTAAAGCAGTAAAGCAGTAAAACAAAAGCATACTAATCCCCTAGGTGTTAGGTAATAACACCTCTATTGTTTTACTGCTTTAAGGTATGTAAAGTAAATGTTTTTTAAGAAAATTTCGTACAATTGTAGTAAGAATGAATGACTCATAGTATATTTGAAAAGAAATTTATTGAATAGTTTACATTGATATCATAATTTTTCGTTCACAGCGGGAATTTAAGCGTCTGCGGAACGCAATCGCGGC
Organism: Trachelipus rathkii; assembly: GCA_015478945.1. NCBI lineage: Eukaryota > Metazoa > Arthropoda > Malacostraca > Isopoda > Trachelipodidae > Trachelipus > Trachelipus rathkii. The sequence continues at coordinate 3,893 of JABUQX010118104.1, forward strand.
GGCGGTTACGCGGAATATTGCGGCCTGCGGGCGCACGCGGCGGGCGGATGCGGTTATATTGCGCCTGCGGGCGCACGCGGCGGCGGTTTCGCGACGGTGTTCACCCTGCGGACGCGAACTCGGAAACGTTTGCGATCCTGTCTCAACTGTGTAACTCTGCTCTATGATGTATCTGTCATGCTATAAGTGTTATAAAAAAATACTAACTCATAGTAAGGAAGCTTCTAGCAGCTTGTAATAACCCCTTAATTTCCTCATACCTATTAACCTAGGTGGGTAGACACCTATATTAAGGGCTATTCGGGCTCAGGGGAGGCCTAGAAAAGACTTGAAAAAAACGTGGCACTCAGTTGGCACTATGTGCACTCACTTGGCACTATGTGGCACTCACTGGCACTCATTGGCACTCACTTGGCAACTCATTGGCACTCAATTGGCAATCACTTGGCACTCACGCTGGCACTCACCTGGCACTCATCAGATACTCATAGAACACTAATAGAACATCACTAGATACTCCTTACGGTGATTGGGAGCCATTAAAGTTGAGGCATCAAAATTGGGGCATCAAAGCTGAGACATCAAAATGACCGTAGAATACAAAAGGTAAGGGCGAACAATATCATGGGTCAAACAAGGTTAATGATATTCAAAAAAAGGGCTAAGTCCCTAAAGGAAGGACATAAAAATTACCGTGGGCAAAATTGGCCCATGGTATCTTTCAAGGGTGTGTATGTGTGTGCGCACGCGTACGTGGTGTATAAGTGTAATGTAAGTGTCTATGGTAAGATGTAAGTGTCATAGTGAATGTCTGTATAAGTGTAAGTGGTGTGTGTGTGTGTGTGTGTGTGTGTGTGTGTGGGTGTGTGTGTGTGTGTGGGTGTGTGTGTGTGTGTGTGTGTGTGTGCGCAACGCGCACGTTGTAGGTGTTCAAGTTTGGGTAGGTCCATACAGGCGTTCAAGTTAGGGAAGAACGAAATATGTGACGGGTGGGCACGAGTGGCCAGGAAAATTGCGCGTGGGTCAAAAATGGCCATGGTGTAACGGAAGTTAATAGCCGAAAATATCAATGGTCAAACCAAGTTTAAAGACATAAAATAGGGCTAAG
>JABUQX010118104.1:15000-20000 GCA_015478945.1 Trachelipus rathkii
AGTTTGTAACTATAGAATTTAGTGTATTTTTTTAATACAATATTAAGTAATTAGGATATTTAATATTTAAAAATGCTTTAATTCATGCAAGAAATAAGTTTAGAAATATTGTAGTACTTTTCTAACATTGGATAACTTGGTAATAAATTAAAAAGTCTTAGTCCAGATTTTCTTATTCGAACAATTTATAACTACGCATAGTCCAGATTCTGAAAATCTTACAGGTAATTGGTGGAGTTTCGTACAGTTTAATGTCATTAAAAATACTCGTAATACTGAGTCAACAGATATTTTTAAAAATCAGTACTTGATGTTTTGATATTCCCATAAGCAACGTTGTCAAATGTTGTTAATATAATATTAACAAATTTACGATATTTTTATAAGCAACATTATTCGTTGTTTTCATATCATTTCTTTTTACGCTCCAAAAATCAGTAAGGTTATGACAAGTTTGGTTAAGTAGACAGATTTACTGTGTATAATTAACAAAACTTATCATAACCTAAACTTAATGGGAGTCCTAAAAAGTGAATAAAGAAATAATTTTGGTAGATTAATTAAATTTATATAAGAGGTTTGGCACCACTGTTATAGTACTTTTACATGGGGCTGAAAGATGTATATAAAAAAAACGATTATCGGAAAAAATATCGATATTTCGTTAGAATCTGTAGAACTCTACTATTACCAAATACTCTAATGAAACTAAATATAAAATTACAAAAATAAATTAAAAGACTTCAGATAATTGGGGTAGAGCATACAAAGAAAATTTTTAAAAAATTAATATAATAACGCTACGAAAAGCAAAGGATAGGCGGCTCTATGTATGCCTCACTGATTTTCGAGTAGATATGCAAAAATACTTCGATATTTTGCCGATTATCGATACATCGATGCATTATTATATTTGATCGATTATTTTTTAAAGATACTCAAAGATTTGATAGTATATACAAAATGTACTTAAATAATTAAAAAACCCTTCAAATAATTTTGGAAGACCAATTTTTAACATAAGAAACGGTAATTGTGAAGCAAGTATTGACATAGATTCATAGAAATAAATATTGTATTGAAAATATAAACATTTAATTTACAAAAATAATTTTAAAAAATTATTTGGAAGTTTTTTTCCTACAGTTTTTAATATATATAATATATATATATATATAGAGTATAAGATATGGACATATATATATATATATAATATATAATATATATATATATTGTATATAATATAATATTATATATATATATATATATATAGTATATATATATATATATATTATATATTATATATTAAATAGGGCATAGCTATGGAAACACCTTAATTTCTTACACATCCGAAAAGAAGCTGTTCAGATTTGGAAAAATAGTCAAAGATAATAAAAATCTGAAAGTGTTTGCGTTAAACTCAGTCATTCCAATGGAACCTTCATCAAGATTAATTAAGGTAATTTTTCCTTATTTTTGTAGGGATGTGGGGGGGGGGGGAGACTCGCCAACGAAATGAATATATTATCTCTCCAGGAAGACAATACTACCTTAAAAGGCCATCACAAGATCAGAGGCATGCAACCACTAATCAATAACTCTCGTGATGGTCTTTTAACTTCTAAATGTTAGGAAAATTAATTTGGATGGAAATGTTTAAATTTATTTGCGTTGTCAGAAAAAAAGTGCTTAGCTTTTTATCATGTGTTTTAGCTCCTTTTTTTTCTTAGGAAAAGATTTTCAAAAAAGAACTAGTTTGTCAAATTTAACTTTCATTTATTTTGAGATATTAGAACATTTATTTAATTGAATATTAAACCTCAAATACATGAAATCTCAAATCTAAATGTTGTTTTTACCAAGTTTAAAATGATTTTTAAATATTCTTACTCAATTTTAATGATTTATCATACTCATTTTTTTGACTTAAATTTTTCATATTTCTTGGCAGTTGGTATGAAATTATAAACATGGCTTCTCAAAATGCAGACTCGTATTGTTTATCGATTATGGAGGTACTTAAAGAGAGTAAGTTATTTTGCATTTTACCGATTGATATGTATTGGAATAACTTACTCTTTGGTGAAAAGAATTGAATCAAAATATTGTCCGAGATATTTTCGTTTATATGTAAAAATTTGCTAGCATATGCCGGATATCAAGAATTTTTATGATTGGTGTGAAAAAAGAACTTTGATTATTATCTTTTAGTTGATATAAAGGGGAATTTTAACAATTTGATTGTTACTAATATTCTAAATTCATACGATGTGGTATATATTAATAGTTTTATACATGGCAGAATAATGATTTTTCAAAATATTATTTGTCCAATTATTTAAGGGTAGCTGATATATATTGTACTATATACTTAATAGTTTAATGAATATACAAGAATAAAGTTTCGTGGTATAGTTACTCTGAACTTGAACGTTTGAGCAGAACTTTTGAGCCAGTTAGAATATGTACCTCCCACATATTTTAACTGTATGAAATAATCTGGATTGAATTTGTAAAACTAATTTTAGATTAAGTTGTACTTGAATATTCTAATAATTGTTATTAAAATCATTAAAAGCAATAAATTCAAGAAGCGGATGTGTCTTTAGGTTCAAGATTACTTGTATTCTTGGTGGTGAAATTTAAACAGCATACTTTTAGGTTTTGTAAAACATCGGAATTACTGAAGAGGACTAGGCAGAGTTTAATCAAAGTTAATTAGAATAAGTACATTAAAGTTAATGGAAAATGAGAGAACCTCATCTTTGGTCATAGCCTTCTGTGCAAGCCGATAACAAATATATATATATATATATATATATATATATATATTATATATATTATATAATATATATATATTATATAGTATATATTATATATATATATATATATATATAGTATATTATAATTATATATATATATATATTTATATATATATATATAATATAAATTGTCAATATTAGAATTTAAATTTTTTTAATTTTTAGATCATTCCAAAACGATGTAACATTATTAAAAGGTAATTGATGTGAATGTATGTTATTTTTCACTCTTGAAAATTTGTTTAATATAATTTGAGTGATTTTTATAAGTTAGCAATTTTTTAGTACCGTTCTTGAACTGTACTTTTTTCTTTTTTTTTTATAGTCAATTTTTTGTAACTAATACCATCTTTTAATAACACTATAGTGTTTTACACGCCCAAATAAGTATTGTCACGAAACTATGAAAAAGAATGAATGGAGGAAATGCAATGTTTGTAGAAGATGAAAAGCAATAGACTACTAAATCAGTCTTTAAAATATTTATATATATGTATACAACTGAGAAACGAAGATAACTAGGGATTCGAAATTTACTGTGCATTACTTTTAACTACTCCAAGAAATAATAACCAAGTTAAATGAAAGGGGCGCTCGTTTCTTGTTTTGTGTTGTAGCAACGAGGTTGCCGTCTACAACCGTGCGATGTGGGGGGTTTTCTGGTTACTGGTGGCGGCTGTGAACGGGCCAAGGTGTAGCAAAACTAAAAAAAATAGAGGACGCTAGTACATCATCAACATTTAAAAAAAAAAAATCGGGTTAGTTTCTCTAATGAATCCAATAAAACAACATAACTTAAGGTGAATTATTTTTTTTTGTTCTTGGCAACTCTTGTCGACCATTTGACCTAGTTTCTCAAATATGAATGAGATAATTTTTTTAACCAATGTAAAACGGCGTAATTTAGGAAATTGCTGCGGTTTTTGAATCTAATTGAATTGTTTTTGTAAGTAGAAATTAATAAGCTATCCTTGTTTACTATATCGCCCTTGGAGGAATAAGAATAACTTAGAGAGAAAGCGGGGATCTTTGGAAATAACCAAGTTCTTGTAAAGTAACACGTGATCGTTCCGTGCAATTGTATATGATATAACTTGAATGATATAACTTGTGAATATATATATATATATATATATATTATGATATATAATGAATAAATATATATATATAGTATAGTATATATAATATATATATATATATATATATAATATATAATAGTATAGTATATATAGATATATAATATATATAACTTAATAAAAAGAAGGTTTAAGAAAAAAACAAAATAATTAAAACCACAAATTAAAATATATACTAGAATATATATATATTTGGATAATCAGTATAGTATAGTATATATAGTATAGTATATATATAGTATATATATAGAGTTGACTTTAATGATATATAGTATATATTATATATACTATATAGTATATGATATAGTATATATATATAGTAGTTAGTCCAGCACGATAGTCTCGAAACTACGACTCCGTACCACCGAACATAGTTTAGAAGTCAGCGTAATGAAAATTATTAACGAAAATAAGAAAAAAGAAAATTGTTTTGGGGTTATTCGAAGAGAAGAAAAAATCATCAGATTAAAATAGAGGGGCTCGAGGCCGACGGGGGACGAGGGAGACGAAAGGCCCCCACTTCCCCGTCGTCACCGGGAGGCCGAGGAGACCGACGAACTGAGGTCTAGTGCGTCTGACTAAGGATTGTTCGTTAGTGGGTTTAAATCATAAAAACGACCTTATATATATATACTATATATATATATATAGTATATATATATAAGTATATAGTATATAATGAAGTATATAGATGTATAAAGTATAACTATATACGGTATAGTATATATTATTATATATATATATTATATATTATAGTAGTATATATATAGCTATATATATATATATAATATATATGATATATATATTATAATATAATGATATTATAACCAGGGTTTACGAAATAGGGGACAAATTTGGAGGATATTATCTTTGTAACATCTAAAAAGTGTTTTCCTCTTAAATAAAGTTACCTGTAAAGTTCCTCTTTTTAGTAGGTAAATGAATTAGGAAGGTGCAAGATGTATGAATGTGAAGATTGGTGTTTATGTTCCGTAGATGTGGGTATTATTTATATTATTAATTATTATATTATTTTATGATT
>JABUQX010118106.1:0-21223 GCA_015478945.1 Trachelipus rathkii
TGATGTTATTTTTTCTTATCAGATTTCCTTTTCTGATAGTATGGTATTTAAATGTTAAAACTAGAGAAAACTGTCTATATCTTTCTTTTATTTGGAACCTCTGTATACTTGGATAATTAATAAAATTTACCTAAGTTTCTTTTCGATGAAACTCTAATGGTTGAATAGAATGAAAATTATTATTTTCTTTCATTTAATTTATCCTATAAATTATGGTTTAAATAGTAATAAGAAAATACTATTACTATTAATTAACGTTTAAATAATTAATAAATGAATACTATTATTATTGTTTCATGATTAAATGTCTCTTTGACCTATCATGTTTTTTCCAAAATTTGATGTAAAATTTATTTGTTCCAAAAGATTAGTTTTCATTTTCTGAACTTATTTGTTCAAAGAATTATTCAAGAAATATTTCCAGCTTCTTCCATAACCTTGCCTTTATTTGTCTCTATATTACTCCTGATGAGTCTTCTTCAAAACTTTGTTCACTTGAGCCTTCTCAGAATATCATGTAAGAGTTAAAAGACTTATAAATGCATATTTATTCACCTAAACTCCCTATAAAACTTTTTTCACATGAGCCTTTTTGAGAGTCTCTGTGAATAAATTGTTATAAGGATGTAAGCTTTGATATTCTTAAACTTTTAAATGATTTAAACATTTTGCTAAACTCTTTAGTTTATTTCTGCAAATTGCCAAATACAAAAAAATTATGAGGATGTGTCATATCCATCATTTATTCCTTTCAATATATGAGCCTAATTCTTCCCAACTAATGACTAAGTTTGGGTTTATAAGCTGCATACGATAATAAATTCTATTTTTCTGTCTTTTTCCGTAACAAAAGACTAATAATTCAAATTATTTCTTTAAAATGTTATAAAAATATCTTAAACATATTGCTATCAGACCCTTCTTCTCTCCAAGTCTGCTAGAATAAAACAATATTATTCCAGTGTCTTAGCATTTTATAAATTTTTAGTTAAATTTTAATTACTTTATTATAATATTATATTAATCTTAATTATAATATGATTATATTATTTTCTTTATATTCTATACCTTCTTTCTAATTCATTTTTTAAGTTGGATTTATTTAAACCTCCTTTCTTTTCCTAAAGGGGTTATTTTCCATTAATCCGATATTAATTGGATAATAGTTAGATTTTATTCCAATTAATTTTAATTTATTTTCAATATTTATTTGTAGTTAAATGTTCTTTTCTGCTGGTAAAGAACATTGTTCTTCATAATTATCTATGTGGAATTTTTTGTAGTAGCCTTATCTTCATTACTATTTGTAGAACTATAAATTTCAGATTGATTAATTTATTTATGGAATTATCCCTTTTATTTAGGATTTACTGCACCTTTCAGTGATTCTTTTTGATCCATAAAGAATATAATTCCATTGTGTAATAAAGATAATTTCAAGAATCTTTATAAAATTTAAAATTTAATTTAAAAATTTTACTTAGAATGAAGAAAATTTATTAGAAGATGGGTTAACTATCTATACTAAATTTCAAACTTCAATGTTCTATTTTATATATTAAAGTTTGCTGTAGAATATTGTCTGTGAAATCTTAATTGTAAATCAACTTCTTCTATTGAGATGGGTCATCTGTGTTCTACCGTATATTATGAAAGGTAGTTACCATTTTCTCTATTTCTTTCAATCCACGTAGATCAACTAAGTCGTGTTTAGCAATGTATTGTGAACTCTGACTTTTATTCTGACCTTTTCGGGAACTGAGAGTTATAGGTACTATCCTATTCTTGGTGGTTGGTATCCTTACGTCCAAAAATTTGAATAAGATTTCTTTTCTACAAGCTTGAAATGTTTTCTGTAATTTCCATCTTCCTTCTTCATTATTATTACAGTTTTATATAATTTTATGTAAATCTGTTTTAAAATATTGTTTTCCTCTCTCTAAGAGGATGTTTTATTAAAACTATTGTTTTCATAGCATTAAATAAAACGTTAATTGCTAAATGTATTTGTACTTTTCTTTTCTTTAAAAATTTGTACTGTTTGTAACCTATGTTTATTTAACTTTGTGTTATTTGTTTTTGGCATAAGAAATGGTTTTTGTCCTATCTTTTCTTTGCCTGAATATTTCTGTGTTATTTAACTGTTGTTGGAAGGAAGTGTATCTATATCTTCCTCTGATATTTCTATAACCATAATGGAATCTTCTTCTTCTTCTTCAGATACCTCTAAGATTGGAGATAATATTGATGGGTAGAATTCATATACTTGTACCTCAGATATATCGAAATCATCTTGATTATATCCGATGTCTGAACCATCATTTCTACTAGAATTTCCCAATACATAATTTGTAAATTCTTGTCGTTGTAACAGTCCCCTGGAAGAAATATCACTATCTGTGTCTTCCGAATAATTTAATTGGATACACCGATTAAATATATCATAATAATTTGGTATGACATTATCATTAAACAAGCCAGGATTCAATTGGTCTCCTGGTGTCATTTCTAATGGGGAACATTGAGTATTTCTTGTACTCAAATTATTCATGTGGAATACAATAGTTGTGAATCTTTCTGGGAATAAGACTTCCTATTTTTTTCCACTTAGTTGGGCCTATTCTATGTTGTTACCTCCGCATGGTTTCGAGTGGAACTTTCTGGTGATATTGTCTCTGCCACACTCCATTATCTCTATATGATATAGAGTTATTATTGGTGTGTTCTTTTTGTCGGGTGTCTTGTTTATTGTGGGACTCATCTGTAATAATCTATAGAGTCTTCAATGTTAGTGTATAGAAAAGCAGGTCCTTTGAAATAATTCTAATTTCTTTATGCTTTTCTTCTTTTCACTTTTCTTCCTTTGACCTATCTGAAAAACTTCATTTTAGTTTGAAATTTGGTTAATTTACATCTAAGATTTTCTTCAATGTAAGAAGGAATATTATTCTTCCTATTCTCTTTTAAGTTTATTTAACTCATTTAAAATTTCTTTGAAACATACATAAATCTTTTGCGCTAATTTTTATGTAGTGTTTTTATGTCGTAATTTCTTATTCCTTTAATTCTTTTTATATTTCCTCTAAGATATTTAAAGTGTTTTCTAAAAATAAATCTTTAAGGAATGAAAATTGAAGTTTTTATAAGATTTCGAGAGAGATAATTGGATTTCAAGATTGGCTGACTCTCCTCTTTCACTTATCATATTGTTTTTATAAAATTTTATATTTTTTTATTTACTTATGCAGGTACCTACGCTCTTTAATCCAATCAAAAGCTTTGACGAAGAAAAGTATGTGTGGCATTTAAAGGAAAATGATAACCTTTGATGAGTCAGAGTTGCAATACGAGGTTCTTTTAGATATATATTTATTTAATTTATTATAAAATTTTCACAACGAGATCAATAACGAGCCCTCCATACTTCTCTCTGCCACTAAAGATATATACGATTTTGATAATATAGGTTGCATTTGTAATAAACTATATTATATTAGAGCTAAGAATTTTAAATGACACTTATTATAAGTAAGTAGACCACGTCTAACGAAAATCCATCTGCCTATTAACTCATAAGAATTTATAAAAATGTTTCTTTTTATACAGTATTATCTTAAATCATCGTTTGACAACTTAAGCAGCATTCATTTGTGTTGATCATCACTTATCAATATCCAGTCTGAATTTTTCTATAAAATTAGTAAATAAATAGCTAAATAGCTTTAAATGGGAAAAAAGATCTTATATATATTAAGATTAGAAAACTACTTTATATCATAATATTCTATAGAAGACATTTAACAAGATAGGAATTATAAAAGAATTGTAGACGAATTCTTAGTAATAATGAAGTACTCCAATACAATATATTTTAGAAAGTTTATTTATAAATTTAAATATATATTATGTAATATATGTTTGAGGTAAAGATTTTTAATTTAATTTAACTATTTAATGTTTATTAGTTCTTAGTTCTAATTAATATTATTGTTTCATTAATTCACTTGGCTATTATTCTTTTTAATTAATTAGTTGGTTCGTACTCCTCCTCGGATATTAAATGAATTATTGATCGCTTTTTATATTAAATCAGTCTTTTTATTTAATTAGTTGCTTTGCGGGGGCTTCCAGTTGGGCTTTCATTGATTTTGTGTGGTATCGAGAGTTCTTGTGACGGTTTTGCTTTCTTTAAAAGGGCATGGCGGTAGATCGCTCAACTGATGCTGGCGGAAATAGCTAAAAAGTTTAGCGTTTTGGATAAAGACATGATGTTGTTTTTTTCTGTTTAAAACTATATTTTTAACACTTTGGTATTTTTCTTCATTGGTGTTTTCTCCCAGCATTTTAAATAAGTGGGCCGGTATGAGGAAGGGAAGTTTGGGTCTTTTCTGGGTTTTGTCGAGCTTAACCCAGTTTCATCGTGGGGCTAATTTAACACGCCCACACTTAAAGTTTATTTGTTGTGTTGGAAAAGACCGACGAACCACTTACGGTTACTTTTTCTTATGTGTTTTCAAAATATTCTTTCTATTAAATAATTTATGTTTAACATGTTTTTTTTTATTTGCTTCAAACATATTTTGTTTTTATGGTTGGCATGACCCATAGAGGGGGTTGTTCTGGTCCTTTACAGACCACCTTTGACATTAGTATTGACCGTCGCTGGCTCTATGTCTGCGGATCAGGATTATACTTCGTCTCATACTCCTAAGTGTCAATTCCGTTTCATTCGCATACCTTTCTCTATTATTACTACTGTAGTGTGTGTGCACTCATTTTACAGTTTCTTTTCCCGTGGGGAGGTGTGATCTTTAAGGGCTTCCCCCACGCTGTCGTTTTGTGTACGTCGGCTAGTGAATTCGTCTTCAATTAAACTCTCTTACGGTACTTTTGTACTAGTACATTCCTATATCGTTGTATTACGTATTTTTGGTGTAGTGTACCAATCGTCTGTGCTGCTTGTCACGGGGTTGACGGTACTCTCACCACCTCAGCCACTATTGCATCATTGCGGATGATGCTGGTACTTCCATCATTCACTCACGTTCCCCCATTCTTCTTTTTCTTATTGGATCGGGTTGGTTGCTCGGAGCTCTACCTGGTCAACGTTGTGTGGCTTTTAACTTTACGAGGGAGCTTTTTTAAATTAAGGTTCTTGTCCTTATCATTTTTCGAACGCTCTGGTCCTCCCTTTCCTTTTCGGTGCTTTTTTTTTTGCGTAACTTATGGGCCGCCACCACCGTGTATCCACGTATTTTTTCCACTTTTTAGTCAATACTTCATTTTTCTGATAAAAGTTTCAATCAAATGAAGGACAGGTTTATTATTTCTACTCCTTTTAAAGTGTTTTCAGCAGTGGTGGCTCCTAGGGTTCCCTTAAGGTGCAGTTTTCTAGGATGCTGTACTTTGCTTTTTAAGTCTTTTTACTCTTACTCTGCACTTTTCGACCGGCTCAGTGTGTTAACAGTTGTGTGATGGCTCAGGGGCAAGGGTTATTTTAGCGCATAGGGAGGTTATGGATTGGTCTCGAGCATGAGGTATACTACTTTTGTACACTTGAACGTGGATGGTTCATCACAGCACGATATTTAATGATTCTTGTAATTTCTATTAGTGAGGATTAGCTCATTAGACTTGTATGATAATTTTGGCAAAAGACCTTCTATGATCCTGATGTCATTTGAATATCATCTTATCTTATATGTTCTATTCTCATTCGTTATTTTATACATAAGCTTTTTTAATCTTTTAGCTTTTCTTATCAGTTATCCGTATCTTAGCAGGTCCCTTCAAATCTTTGTCGTGGTATGTACCTTGCTGTTTATGACCGCAATAATTTCTTATCTCTTTCCCTTAGAGTTTCTGTTGTCACTTCCAATTAGCGTGGTGCTTATATTTTCTAATAATGCGCCGATATATTCAGAGTATAAAATATAAACGATAAGTTATAGGAACGTTTTCTCTGTTTTCCTTCCTAAAATACCAATTATTCAAAGAACGAGAATGGGCTGATAGTGAACTCCTACTTGTAATTTTATCATAAGTCATCGGAGTGATTTTAGAACTATGTGGACCGTGCCATCTTTTTTGGGTGTTCTTCGTCGGGTAACTATTCATCATACCACCAAATTTTTAGATATGCTTTTCGATGATGACACTTCGCTGCATTGGAAAAATGACAGGTGTTAACACGAAAATTGTTTGCATCTTAGAGAATTCTTGATACTATTTGTGACATTTTTAAGAATTCGTTATAAATTGGTGTAGTGGGAATAGTAGTTAAGCTTCACCAGAACATTAATCTTAGTGAGACTTTTGGAAATATCTTGTAGGTATAAATAGGAGAAGATATGCTAGAATATTTGGGTTTGGGTATAAGTGAACATTAATATTACAGTGATGGGAAGTTAAGTAATTAGAATAAAGGACGATTAATTCTATAAAAAAAATAAAAGTTCCAAGAAAAGTAAATTAAAAAGATACTAAAATAATTAAGAGCTAAAATTAATTATCATAGTTTGACCAAAGAATTTAAGATATTAATAATATATCGTTTTTTAAAAATTAAAATTTTTAGTATTTGTTGTTTTTAATAATTATAAGAAGTATAATAATAATCTTTTATAGTTATAATTAAATTTAAAATTGCGTTTTTTTATAAATCATTAACTATAGACTGTAGGATATTGGTTTTGCTTGGAGGGATCTGAAGCCGCTTTCCTCTCACTTTGCATCTAGTCTTCAATGCTGCCTGTCATATCTTTTAGTGAACTAATTGATTGATATCGTACAAGATATTTTGTGATTGACGATTTTTCAACTTATAAAGACTTCTATTCTTGATAAATTAGTTGTTTTTTTTTTTTAATGTCCGTTGTAGTTGTAATACATGATTGCGTTTATATTACTCAGAACTTCTATCGCTTCTTTTACGATGATTCGCTAGTATAGTCTTTTTAGATTCCTTTTTTAGGTGTTTTTATAGATAAGCCTAAATCCTGGTTACATAAAATCATTAAATTCTATATAACTTTTTTATAATTTACGACTTGAATGGTGGAGTCTGTTAAAAAATCGAGATTTGATGATAGATTTTATATTAAATTTAGGTACTAGTATTTACCAAACTTTTTAATCTCTGTCACGACTCTGCTATCTTTAATATTTTTTTTATTTCTCTTTTAGCATAGTCCTAACTTGGTCTTAGCCTGTGTTTTAACCTTGTGTACAACCTATGTCTGTGTCAAGTGTCAACCAATAACAACTGCAATAGAGGTGATTTCATAATATTAAAGGAGTTGGTCACTAAAGACTTTTTGTGCCCTACTTTCAGCCGATATATCTGCTAAAAAAGTTTTTATATATTGTCATCATTTGTTTAAGGAATTGTATTAAGTGAACTTAATGCATTTAACCAATTGGTACTTTTCAGTATGTCTGACAACTTTATAGTTATTCCCCAGGGATAAGGACGTAGTATCCCTGTATTCGTTATAATTTTATGTTATGGTGGGATATTGTGTTTCAATTTAACATATTGTAAAAAATGCCAACAACGCTCACTAACTCTTGTTTGTTTTTATTATGTCAATTATGATTTCTGGAGGATAATGATCAAAACGTTACTCTAATGCTTGCCGTTAAAGAAGAGAAGAAGGTAGATATCGCTTCTTCTAAAAGTCCTCCTTCCAGGGTGGGATCGCCATTCAGGGATTTACGATCCTTTTTTTTAATCACATTTTATGAATTAGGGGTTCCACTCTAGTGTTTTTTTTTCTTTCTCAGCTGATATGACGGATTTTATTGCTTTAGATAATCTTGGTTATTGAAACTGTTTTATATCGTTGTTTTGCTGTAGTTTGGTGTTTAATTTGTCTATTCTTTTTTTTTTCTATTTTTTGTTATGGATTTTTTTTTCCGTATGGTGAATGAATTTTTTACTATATGATAACGGGGTGTTTTTTTTTTTTGACTTTTCGGGCTTTTATTTTTCTGCAGAGATATACTAGTGTTTGTTTTTCACCTATAACTGTGATTGGTTGTAATTGTTTATTCGCTTTAATAATTTGTTTTCAGATTATTTTTTTATTTTTAACTCACTCTTTTTATAATAAAATTATACACACTTTAATAATTTGTTTATATATGAGCAAATATTATATGCTTTAAGAAATAGAAATGAAAGATTTTTATTTGCCAGACGATGCTCGTAATTTGCAAGGTTCAGACTGCCAAAATAAAGGGAAAAAAACAGACTAGTGCAACTAATGATTCATCGGCGTGGATAAAATTGAACTACTAAATTTTTTTGCTACTTTGAGGTTGTATTTAATATTAGTTAGCACGAAGATTTTCTTTTTTTTTTTCTGGAACTGGATTTTGTCTGTCAAATCTTTCTGGGGATCTTTTAATTTTCAGGTTGAAGGTCAGATGGTTAGGGGTTATAGGTCAAGGTTCAGGTCGGTCATTCAGGTTTTCATTATTTAAGTTTTATTGTTGGATCTCAAATGGTTATGGGGTTTCAATGCCACTCATTTTTGTTTCTTTATGGTCATTGTGGAGAATGTTTGTGGAACCTTCTTGGTTTTGTAGCGATAAGTTGTTTATTCTTTTCACCCACCGTTCTATGAAGATTCCTCTTTGTACCTCTGATTGTTATATTTTAACTCCGGCTTATGGTAACCGTATGTTGTTACCGATTAATTATTATGAAAATGTTGATTAAATAAAAATTGGTTAAACATATAGAGTAATACTCAAAAATTACTATTCAGATATATATTATATATATATACTATTATATTGTTATTTATTTCAATGATATCATTAATTAATATATTTATTATATATATGTATATTAATATTATATGATATATTATTATTAATATATATATGATATATATATATATTTATATATGTATTTAGTTAATATTATATATTATTGGGGGAGATATCTTTTATGGTAGGCGGTATGGAGTGGTGGAGGTTGGGTTGAGTGAGCGGGTATATTATTAGCTTTATGTTTATTCCTATGGTCATATGGGTAGTATATTTATATCTATGTTTCTATTTTCATCCATTATATACTATTTTATATATTTATTTGTAGTTTTTGTTTATTTATTGCTTTAGTTTTTTTTAACCCTCTATATATATATTATTATGGTCGGTTAAATATTGTATTTTTTTGTGTTGTGTGTGTGTTTTTTGTCTAACCGCGTTCTTTTTTTGTTTTTGGGTGTGTGTGTTGGCTGTTTTGGTTTCTGGCTGGGTATGCGCTGTCCTTTGTGTTTTGTAATGCATGGTCAGGTTGGGGCTGTCGTTGCTGTTCCATTATAATGGTGTTTCAATTAGCAATAGAAGAGAAGTATATGGACTTGCTATGGTTTTTAGAGTAAAAATATTGGTATGTCTATAACCTGGCATCGTTTTACCACTTGGTGCGCGGGACTCTCGTGTTTTATTTTTTATCTAACATTTATCTTTTGTTCTTCTGTGTGATTCCATAGGGCTTCTTTTTCTCTTTGATGGTGGGATTTCTCTTGAGACGACTGGGTTCGCTTTTAAATATTTTTTTCTTATCTATTGGTAATACAAGGGTATGTTTTCGACCTTTTCTCATTTTTTTATTTTTATTTCACTTCTTGCTTCCTTTAATGTTATTTTGACTTATCAAGATAAAGCGAAACCAAGAACAAGATCTTTGTCTGCGACAAGTTTACCCAAAATAAACACATGTAAGGTCTCTATGCTTTCGATGTTATAGAAATTCGTTGCTTTTTTTTTGTTTTATAGTGTGACGTCATTTTATAAAAAAATAAAATATATTAGTTAGCGCATGAATTATTTTTTTTATTGATTATTCGAAGCTTTTTTCCGCTCTATTATACATATGTTTTTAAATAGTTTATAAATGGACTACAGCGCATCGTTTTAATTCTTAATATCAATGGCATCCTTATTTTCTTATATTTTTTTGTTCTGTTTTAATGTCTATTGAAATTATCTTAACTCTTATGGTTCTACATTTTGGATGCGATCGTTTTAATTTAGTGTTCTTTAATTTAGTGTTTTTTAATTTATTTTTTTTTTCTTTCTTTTTGTCAAGTATTTTTGTTTTACTTATATATTTTTATCTATCCTTTTATTTTTTTATATAAAGGAAACAATTATAATTATTTTTCTTTCTAAATTTAGTAATTTTAATTTTTTGATCGTATTATATTGATTTTGATCCTATGTAGCTTAATTTCCGATTACATTATATTTAGAAAATTCTGCGATTTTTGATATTAAAGTTACTATATTTAAATGTTTTAATCCAAAACGATTCTTTTTTTTATGTCGATTTTTGAGTTTATTATAAATTAATAGTAAAACAAAAAAACTTTTATATTAGATTTTTGTTATTTATTATTTTTTTTTTCTAATTTTTTATCAATTTAAAACACCTTAAACTTAGTATGTTTTTCTATTATAAAGTAATATATTCTATCTATATATATTATATTGGGTAGGTATATTATACTATATCTACTATAATATCCATATTATATATTTATATCTATTATTATATTATATGTAGGGTATATATATATATCATAATATTTATATTTAAGTAATATTTCATATATTATTTTATATTAGATAATACTATATATTATATATATACTAGGGGCGTGTTAGGTATGATTAGTTTGATTGTTGTTATCTTTCTTTTATTTATTCTATGAGTATATGGTGAGGTCGCTTAGTGTATTGTTTTCTATAGTGGGGGTTTTGGGCCCTGTTGGTGGCGTTGGAATTGTTGAGGATACACCGCGTTTGTATGTTAGTTGTGGGTGGAGATATAATCTATAGTAGGGTATTTGATACTATTATATTGATTATATTAGTAGGTATGAATATGCATAGGTGATATGTGTGATAACGGTATGTATTATGTGATGATAGTATTTAATTACCTATACTATATTTCTATACTTCATCTTCTGATTAGACGTTATTGGGAAATAATATATCTACGTTTCTGGTTTTTCTTTTCTTAAATTTCCATCACTAGTAATTACTTTTATTCTATATGTTGTGGAGATTTATCATTACTGACTTACCTTTTTATTATTTTATAACAAAAATATTAATCAACTTCTTACAATTTTACTTTTTCTATATTAACATAGGTTTACGATAAAAAAATTTCCCGAAACAACTTCGAGCTTGCCCAAGGCTTATATTATTATTTTTAAAATTTCATTTTTATTATAAAGGGCTTTTTTCCCTATGCTTGGATGTTTCTTTCCAACTGAAACTAGAATTACTTACTCTTCCCTTTATGATATTTTTCCAGTTTTGTCAACTTTCTTATTTTAAATAAATATTTATAAACTTAAATCAAAAATGTAGTTCTTTATATAGTACGCGATGGTTGAAAGGCTTTTACCTTTCTAATCGATCTGTGGAAGATATTGAGAGTTCGGATCATAAATTCAGTGAGGGTTTTTGCGACTCACCTTCTTCGAATAAAAGGTTCAGACTTGTACGCCGGAAATCATCCTTCGTGATTCGCTCTCTGACCATGTTTTTGATTACTGGATTTGAATTATAATTTTGGATTTGGCCTTCTTATCTGAACATAAGGGAATTACAAAAGAAACGAATTCTGAAGGCATAGTTGACTCTATGGGAGTTTTAAGGCAAGATAATAACTGAGTATGGCTTGTAGCTGGCCGCACGTCTTGAAAGACGAATTAATATGCTTTTCGGTTCGGTTACTTCGAGACGCCTCTAAGAAAGTCGTTAATAATGCTCGAATTGAAGGCGCGTCTTAGTAAGTTCGTTATATAATACCTCGTCAATCTGAATGGTCGTTGGTCCTTAAGTGAGCTGATCGACCCTTTCTAATGAGCTCTGAGGCTTAAGGATACGTCCATATCGAAATAATACACTTGGTACAGGTGAGCATTACTGGTTTTTTTCCCACGTCTTTTTCCGTTGGTGTTATTTTGAATGTAAACCTTTTCCGATCCAACTAAATTTTCTTTTATTTTTTATTCATTCAATAATTATATCAAAATCTGTAAGAACTCTAAAAAAAACAATGTCTTATCCACAGAAAAACTGTATATACAAATAGATAATGTAATATAATTATAGTCA
Source organism: Trachelipus rathkii (assembly GCA_015478945.1). Lineage (NCBI taxonomy): Eukaryota > Metazoa > Arthropoda > Malacostraca > Isopoda > Trachelipodidae > Trachelipus > Trachelipus rathkii. Next base: position 12,157 of record JABUQX010118106.1, read on the forward strand.
TGAATTTTTGTGTTAATAAATTATTAATCTTTATATATTTTTAGGAGTAAAAATCATTATATTATTTTGTATTTTTTTTTGGTTCGAATAAAATTATTTTGTAAGTTTTTAGATGTTTTTTTTCCTTTAATTTAGGCGGTTTAAATATAGATTACCATATATAATTTCAAAACACAGTTTTATATTAGTAATTTTTTAAATTTCAATTATATTATTTTAACTTATAATTTAATATAATTATATAATTCCAAATACATTCAGTGCATTTATATAATATATTAAGTGCCTTTAAAATATTAACAACATGATGTATTACTTATTTCATTTATATTATAGGTGTCAGAAAATTAAGACATTCTTAAAATTAAGTCATTGCATGATTAAAATGATAACACTAATTTTAATTTAATTTATTCATAAGTTAATTATATTGATAATATTTTATTAAAATTCTGGATATATGAATATTTAATGTAAATAGATAATTATTTTCTAATAATTAAGAATTTCTAAAAATTTAAGCTTTTATTAATAAACGATATAATTGCCAAATATTATTTATTATTGATTATTTTTATGTATTTTATATATTATCTATATATTATTAGTTAATATTAGTTATTTATATATTTTAATTATTCAATATTATATTTTATATGGTATTAAATAATTAATATCACTTTATTTCAATTATTTAATATTATTATTATTATATTAATTAGTTAGGATTAACATTATTATTATTATTAATATTCATTGTTTGTTTAATAAATCATACATATTGTGTGGTATGTTCTTATTATTATTTTTTAGGTAATTTAGTGGGTATTCTATTTATTATTATTTTCAAAACAACATTGTTACTACTATCAATAGTCATAATTACTTAATTTGTTTTCAGGATAATGGACATGTTTTTCCTTAATTATATAGGATTGATTTCTAAATTTATAATTTGATGCTATGTGATTTTGATTATGTAAAGTCATGATTTATATATCGTTACTTTTATTCGTGTACATCTGAACTTCAGGATTGCATATCCAACCCGCATTACGGATGTATAGTTTTGCTACATTGGCTGATTCTATTTTCTGTTTTAATTTTATATTTTAAATAATATAAATAATGACGAAAAATTATATATATATAAGTTAATATTTATAGATTTTTTTATTATATATGATTTATTTAGTGACTTTCTTTGAATTGGATATTATATATTATATACTTTTGGGTGTCTACCATATAGCTAGAGTATATATATTTAATATAGTTATTATATTTATAGGTTCAATTGATTCAGTTAGTAATGGGGATAGTTGTAGTTTAATTTCACTTACAATAACACCATTTGTGTGTGATAGTTTTATTTTATTATTTTGGGAGGTTGTTTGATGAGAAGTTATGTGTTTTGGTCATCATAACACATTCATTTATGTTACGATTTTGCAATCGCTCACATTCTCTCTAACGCTTTATGGTTTGTTCGTTCTCTCTGCTGTTCCTGCTCAACGACATAGAGTTCCGATTTGCGTGCGCCTTTATAAACATGGATTCGTTCTGTCTTGTCCTACTTCCATTACTACTAGATTTTTTATTGTGCCCCTTTTTGTTTTCTTCTTTTTTCAACCACATAAACTCGGTTTCCCCATCGTCTTCTGTTTGCTTCAATTTAGGTCATATTTTAAAGTGCAAATTGGGACTGGACTGGTTAGGATTGTCCAAAGAGTGTGATCTGGCGTTAGGAATTGGTCCCGAAGAGAGGGTATCTGGATATTAGGGATTTGTGTGTAACGTTAATGGAAGTATTTGAGGATTGATGCTTTTTTTATCTTTGTATAGGTCGTTAATTATCATTTGTGGTATTTGTGTTTGGAAAAGACATTAAAGGTATATAAGTTTATTGCTGTAAACAGATTCTGTGCAAGGTGTTTTGAAGTAAAGTTAAGCAAGTTCATGGCGTTTGTTGTTATCCATAGTAGAGACCAAATTTCTATTAGAGGTTATTGTTTTTTAATGTTGCCTTGCTTTACACAACCATCCACTTAAACACACAAATTGTGAGTAAGTATTCAGAATTTTTACGAGATGTATATATTATTAAGTAATGATATGTTTATAAAGAGGAGGTTATATATATTATTATATTTATATTTAGTGTTATATATATGTATAGCTAATATGATATATATTAGTATATATATTATTTTATTATATATACTATAAGTATATATATATTGTATAGTAATTATATTAATGTAATATTTTAATTTAATTCTATTTCATAGAAACAAATTCATTTTTTATATTACATTATGGTACATTTTTTCTTAGGTTAGGTTAAGTATTTATTTATTCTATCGCACGTGGTTAAGTTAGGTTAGGTTAGGTTATGGTTATTTTTTATTATTATAATCTATTATATTTATATATATATATGTTTTATTTTATCTATACTAGGCTTATATTATATTATATGATAGGCCTATAGGGGGTACAACGCCTAACTAGTTTTGGTTTTGTATTTACTATTTATGGATTGTTATTATTTTTATTTATTTATATAGTGTATTTTGTTATTATATATATTATTATATATATATTATGTTATTAGGATGGATGATTGTATTATATTATATAATGTATGTAGGTTAGTATAGTAGTGTGATATATATGGATTATAGGGGTTATTACTTATCTTATTACAATTTAAATCACTTATACTAACATTACCTGAAGTGCAAGTAGATAATTGACTATAGAGCTTTCTATAAGTCATCGAGAGAGCATATTGAAATATACTCTCATCCAAATAACAATTCATTTTTCATTTTAAAGATTCTAAAATTATATATTACTGAGTTTCACATTGAACGTTTCCCGAAAATAACGCATTCTAGCTAGGCAATATCAGCCTATAGGATCTTCATTACTTTTTATTTTTCAATTTATTAAGAGAGCAATATGACTCGTTCCTTTGTACCCTGCCGACGTAGCGCTTTCTGCTAAAAAATTCAATATAATAATAATAATATATACTTTGATTATAAAGTGAAAATAAGATTTTTTCTTTTGGACTCCATAACATTATAATAAGTGTTATTCTTGGGTTGTTTAAATAAACTTTATTTACTTCTGGAAAAAAAGTCTTCATTATTTTCTCATACAATCTTGTGGGGTACTTTAAAAGAGGAACACTTTCCGTCCCATAATTATATTTATTATAATATTATATATATTTTATTATTAGGAGTAGTATATAAATATAACTCAATATCTATATTTTTTCCACATGCTACTCATACTAAGTTGGTTTATATATATAGTTAAAATGGTTATAATATATATATATGTGTTATATTTCTATATTTATATATTATATAGTTAAAGGAGTATATAGTATTTATTAATTAAAATGTAATTATATTTGATAATTTAGGATATTAGGATTATTTAGTATGTTTTTTTATGTATATTATATTAACTATTTTAGTGATGTATTTTAATATTTTGCTCGGTCTATATCATAATTATAATTTATAGTAGTATATTCTGGTTAGCTATTTTTATAGTATAGGTATATATTATGTATGATAGTGTATATATATATATATTATATATTATAGTATTTAATTATTTAGGTTATATTTATTTATTAGTAGTGTAAAAAAATACTATACGTTACGTTTTATATACTTTACTATAGAAGCGCTGAAATTGTTTGAATGTCGTATAGTGATATTATTTAAGTTTTAAATTAAAATTATATTATAGTTTGTATTTTAGTATTTATAGGTTGGTTATATATTTAATATTAGGGTTAGTTTTAGATATGTGATTGATATTAGTTATATTTCTATATATATTATATATATATATTATATTTATATTAGTATATATTATATGTATATATATATAGTTATATAATATATTTATATCTTATATATAGCTATTTCTTGATATATATGTATGTAGTGTGGATATATAGTAGGTATATTGGTATATATAGAGTATTTAGTATAGATTAAAATAAATATTTTATAACCTAATTTGATATGTATTATTTATTTATTAAGATGATATAATTTATATATAGGTATATATATATGTTAGTTTAGTATTATTATTGATATGATATTATATGATTGTATTTGTATTGAGGTTCAAGGCTGCTGGAGTCCTGGGTCGGAGTTCGTGGAGTTTTGGAGTCGGTGAGTCGTGGCTAAATCTTTGTTTCGTGAGTCGGAGTCGGAGTTCGAATTACGTCTGTGTCAAGTTTGCAGTTGCGGAGTCTGGATAGTCCGAAGATTCCTTGCTTATACGTTTTGAGTCGATCGGAGTTCGAAACATGAGACTATTATAATTATTATTATTCTTCATTATTATGATTATTTTATTATTATTATTATTTTATTATATATTAATTATTATTATTATTATTATTATACTATTTTTATTAATTATAAAAGTTTGATTTTATTTCAACGTTCTAGATATTTATTTGTGTACATTATTATTTTCTCTATCACGTAAGTCTTTGAAATAAAGATACAGGAGATAGAAGAAGGAAGGTATGAGTTTACATGTTCCTGCTCCTGTTATATTATTAAAATTTGCTTCAGAGGTTATTTCTTGTAAGGGAATGATGTCTTTAAATTTGATATATTTAATAAAGTAAATCAAATGATATTGAGTCTGACTGATTAATCAGTAAATTTATGTTATGTCATGATTTCGTGATTTGATGTCAGACAAGCTACGCAATTTGTAAGTTTCTGGAGCTGTCACACGATCCGTATATAATATTGTGGGAAGTGTTTAGAAATATTGACTAATAGTTGATTGACCATTCGCCGATTGGAATGTTCAGAAGATTTGTGCTGGACTGTAGGAGATGTTCGATATACTTGGTCCGACAATCTATTCTTTCGGTGTACCAATATATCGTGGACGTACAGTCTAACTCAGGGCAGTTAATTGTAACAGGCAATCGTGATGGTTGTCCGTGCAAGCATGCTCTGTGCTGAAAGTGAAGATGACAGTTGTTTGGAATTATGGTATAGTCTGACTTTAATTTTTGAGGTGCTTTAGTTTTGAGGTGAGAATTCAAATATTACGAAGCCATCTCTTCCTTATTGACAAGTAGCATTGGAAGTTTTGAAAAAGAAATATCGATTTTTTCTGATTATATTACTTCTTTATTATATAATTTTGTAAGGGTTTATTAATTAATTTTTAACTGATTGTTTAATAAATTTTCTATTGAAATAAAATCTTTTACTAATGCGGCAAATTTCTTCATGAAAAGTTTTCCCAGTTGAACATAGGTTGGTATGCTCTGTAAACTAAAATTTTTACGATAGTTTTCTTTGTAAATTAGTCGGTGAATAGGATCCATATAGTTCAGATACAGACCATTATCAGTGGTTTGACATGTTATGCCCTGTAGATAATGGAGCCGCAGAATTAAATCATGATTTTGAATTATCTAAAAACAGATAGCAAATTATTAACCTAAGTTTCGTTAGTGATTTTTAAGCATGACAACTTTGAATTATATGATGAACTGATGTATATGATCTATGGTCCTAAAAATAGTGAGGGTGTCGTCACACATACTTTATGTAATACGGGGTTAAAGTTGTTGTTTCACGAGGATTTTGTTTTTCCCGATTGGACATATAAGAAGTCAGCAAATGTAGTTCCAGTCGGTTGAGCCATCGGCCTCCATCATTGTAGATGATATTGTTTTCTTTAATTTAAACGGTTGCTTAAGGTACATACAAATTAAATCAAGGTTCTCATTATGTTGCTTCTGATATACTGGTGGGGTAGGTTATTTTGATACAACTGTTGTTATTTAAATTATGTCTATCGGTACAAGAACCGTATATTTATGAAAGATTCACATCAATTGAGGCGATATATATTGTGGGCTTCAAGTTTTAAGCTTGATAATTTACAAATAATGTTCATTATTTGATTTAACTATGAAAGAGTTATTAGATATGGTCGGAATTAGCGTTCAGATGTTGGGCAGTTTCGTGTGTTACCGTGTCCGCAACATCAGGATATTTATGTCTTAAAGTGTAATTTCGTGAGGTTTTGTGTATTTTCCGCAATCATATTATATTATATATATATATGATATTATATATATATATATATATATATATAAGGTATATATTATATATTATTATATAATGGTATATATATTATTATATTTATTATATATATTGAGATATATATGTATATTATATATTATTATATAGGTATATATGTGGTATATCTTCCTAAGATCAGGGCGTGGCAACCTCTTTTGCATACCCATGCGCCGAACTTTTGTTCACGAGACGAATTCAGATGCGCCACATCACACACATATATAGGAGTATGTATATATATATATTGATATATATTATATATATTTATTATAGTTATTTATTATATTTATATATAATATATATATATATATATATCTATATCATATATATTATAATAGGGTAATTAAATAATGCTGTGAAATGTTACGGCTGCCAGATTGTCGCCTAAATCTGTGCACCTAATACGTCAAATTTTCGCATTTTTGGTACTTTGTGGAGAGAATTTTACCTTTTTTGAAATTTTGCTAACTTTTTTAGCGGTTTCCTTTCCCTACTATCTGGCAACCTTATCCGTTAAATTTGACCTTTTTTAACATCTTTGGCACTTTTTTATCAATTATTTTAGCTGACTTTTTTAGCATTTTTTAGCGTTTTGTCCATAATTCAGGTTCAGATCCCAACTCCGAGGATTTTGGGATTTTCCCATTGGCAGCAATTCACGTCGAAGGCAAAGACTTGAAAACGAATTTTCGGAGGATTTGGAAATTCCAGGCATGTCGCAGCTGACTTGCTTTTTTCATCATTCATTGATCTTTCATTTCTATGTCAAGGTTAGGGTTTTTAGGTCGGTGAGACCAAATTTAAGGTCTGGAAGCCGTTTTTGGAGTTTAGCCCCTAAAAGGTTGCGTAGCCCCTAAGGTGTGCTTTTTGTTCCTAGAGGTTTAAATGCGTCGTAGATCATTTCTTTTGATGGTCCAATCGATTTGTCGTGAATCGATACCTTCTATATCGCGTTCTAAAGCGTCTTTCTAGCGTGGTCTTGTTGACTTTTTACATTAAAAAATTATAATCGACAAGAATAGCATTCATTCGATTAATCGATGTAGTGATGTAACGAGTTGAGCGGCTACATTTTCGGCAATGGAAGGATACGATCTTATTCAAGCTTGAACCTTGGTATATGTTATGCTGTGTGATAAACTGATCACAAACGAAATTTCAAGTCTCTAGAATGTATATAGGGGTGGCTCCCCCCGAGAGTGAGCTTGAAATGTAGCCGCATCGCCCTTGTTGCTGCTTCCTTTTCTGAGTAAAGTATTTAGGCTTAATGCGATCCCATCGAACAGGTGGCACGAGGTGAGTTTTGTGATCGGTAGTCACCCCTAAGGGGTGTTTCCTCCTTCGGCCTCAAGGTCAATTACATCCTGAAAACAATGGTTGGCTTAACGGTATCGGTCTAAAAAGTTTTGGATGATGAGCTATATGATGACGTAATCTCGTCGGATTATAGACTACGTTCCTCTGCGTCCCCCCGAATAGGGGGACGCTGCCCTCTAAAATTATAATGATTCGTGAAGACTGAAACTTGAGATAGGTATGAGGAGCAGGAGTGGAGATGGAGTGGAGTCTGAGACGTATGTCAGTGTCCGTTTCCGGCTTTGAAGTCCAGGGACCCCCGTAGGGTTCGTCAGCCTAAAAAAAGAGGGAAGAAAAGTGCATGATAAGTAACACAGAAAAGAAGAGGAGGAAAGACTGAAAAAAGGAAGAAGGAGGAGGAAAGGGAGGAAAGGAATGATAGAATGAGGATGAGGAGGAAGTTCCTGAGAGGTATTCAGAGGTGGTAGTGGTCAACGGGTGCTTGGGAGCCGTTGCGGTGCCGAGTTAATAAACCATTATGTATTAAAACATGGTTTTGGTGTCCTTTATATTGGTTATTGTGGAGTCCGTAGAGTTTCGAAGAATAATTGGTTTTTTCAGAATCATCAAGAATAAAAAAAATAAATAAACTAAATTAAATAAATATAAAAAAAATTTAAATACCATAACTAAGATTTAAAAATTTTTAAAATTAAGAAAAAATAAATGAAAACAATTTAAAACAAACATTAACATAATTTATTACTTTTTAATTTGACTTAAATAAATTTACGTTTTTTATATATAAGTCAATACATGCCGGTTAGGAGCTCCTGAACTTCTTGAGCCTACTTTAACCATACAGTATCTAACTATAATGAGTGGCAGAACGTAATTTACTGACCACTTTTTCAAAACTATCACTGATTTATTTTTTACTTAATCATTGAGGGTAACATTTTTAACTAAAATATTTTTGATCACAATTCGTTGTGTACCATTCTATCTATTGTGACGATTCAATGTAATAGTGTTAAGTGCTTAACGTGACGAAAGATTTTGCGAGCTTCATTAGGTTTATAATAATCAATCAGTCCTGAACTACTGAAATAATGCTAGCAAGACTCACTGAACATTTATCCTTAGTTGTTCACGAATAGTCAGTCAACATTAACAAGAGTTCTATACTTTATTCAACGAAGTACACTACGGTGCAGTACAGACGTTAACCTATCTCACTGTTTTTTTTTCCAACAATCACTATTATTTTACATTACCATAACGGTGACGATTTAATCAAAAAGTTTATCATCATCATAGCTAAGTATTCATCTGACCAATTTGAACATTCGCTAACAGCGACAAAGATTTCACATCAATAAAGGCTAACATATCATTATCATTTAAAGTAGATTAATTACATTTTCTACTCCGACAGTAAGTGATGCTCCATTACTCACGAATAAACTATAGACATTAACAAAGTTCCATACTAACAACTCTGTAAGAGAGCTTACATTTGCCTACAAAACTTAATCTAATTCGACTTTTTCAAACATATCTCTAAACAGTGATCATTTATTTATTTTTTGCACAAACATAGT
>JABUQX010118107.1:0-2500 GCA_015478945.1 Trachelipus rathkii
GGCGGCTTTACTGGCGATCACGACCTTTTCCGGAGGCAATGCATTTAGCATTCTCAAATATAAGTGGTAGTGGCACCAACCTAACTACGCCGTCCTTAGTTGCCTCTACGACACGCAGGACATACGAGGTGGGCAATTTTTTCTCCTTACACGTATGGGGTATAAGGGAGGGGATGTCTGCAGATGTATGTTAGAAGGGTGTGGAATTAAATAGAGTTTGTAATATGAATGCTTGTCTGGAGGATGAAAGTGTGGATATGAACGCATAAAAAAAAAGGAGAACCATTAGGCACTGGAATGTCATACATACCTAAGCAAATTGGTATATATATATATATATATCATAAATATATATTAATATATATATATAATTATATATATTAAATATATAAATAATTAATATATATAATATATATATAATTATATATATATATATATAATTATTATATATTAATATTATTATTATTATTATATTCCTTATTATTATTATATTATTATATTATTATTATTATATTATTATTATTATTATTATTATTATTACTATTTATTGAGTTTTAAATATTATCAAATTCTTAATATCTTGTCAATTATCGGCAAATATCAGTCGGCGAAATTTGCCCAGATGACGATGATCGAGACGATTGAAAAAAATATGCCGATTTTTGCGCGAGTGACGACTGACGATTAATCGTCCCAGTCACTATATAGAAATATATATATATATATAATATATATATAATTATATATATATATATAATATTTATATAATATATATATAATATATAATATATATTATTATATATATATATATATAATTATATATTAAATGAAATTAAAAAAGAAGAATTGAATTCGTTGAGTCATTGAAGAAATTTTTTAAATTCTCTTCGTCTGATAGCAAAGGGCTGAAAACCCCCTATCATATTTTGCTTTTCGTGAATGGTGTGTTGATAAGCTCAAAACATTTCAACTACCAACACACCCTGCAAGCAATGCGGGGCATGAATACGTATATATATATAATATATTATATATAATATTATAATATTATATATATATAATATATACTATACTATAATATATATATATATATAATATATATATATATATATATATATATTTTATATAATATATATAATAATATATATATATATTATATAATATAATATAATATCAATATATATATATCAGGCTTTGGGTCAAGTACAAGTCCTTGTACTTTGCAAGGTTTCTATTAAAACCAGTGTACTTTACCTCTTGTACTTGGAAAATTTGCAAAGTACTAGCAAGACTTTTGGCATTTTTAACTTGCCCATATTTTTTTTTTTTATCATTTTTCTACGTATTGATATTATTATTTCTTATGTATTCCAAATAAAATTCCATTACGAATATAAAAGTATGTCTTATATATAATATAAAATATATATATTTTAGATTCTGGATATTCATAAAGTATAAAACAGATATCGATTATTTATGATAAAAATATTATATATATATAATATTATATATATATAATATTATTATTTATATAATAGCGACTACGAGTATAACCAAAAAGAAATTGAACATTTTAAATTATTTGAATAGGGCTCTGCCCGTGAGTGGTGGTGACAACTGTTTAAAAAAAAAAAAAAAAAAAAAAAAAATAATTAACCGATACTAATGTCGGCCTCACACGCTTACTACCCATTTTCAAGAACTTACAATATATAATAAATTTAAACAAAATATATATAAAATCAATTAAAAGTTAAATTAATATAAAGTTGAAATAAATAAACCATATAGATAAATTAATGATTACAATAATATGTGGCTAAGAGTTCATGATTTAAACAACAAAACCTGCACTTAGTATTAAAGACTGTTAAACTTAGCATTTTCATTCCAAAATTCGCATCTGTACATGTCGTTTCCTGAAGAGAATGAGCATTTATAGCTGAATAGGGGGATGATGTAATGGGTCTAGAGTTCTAAAGAAATACCTTTATCTGGAAAGGCTTCGTATGTCTTTCCTATGTAGGTGGCATCGCAGAAAGGCAACCTCATATACAAAATATCCTTATTAGCTGTTAATTTAGCCTGAGATTTGTCTTTAAATTTTGCTGAAAGTAATTTTCGAAAAGTTGAGTCAATTATAAATTCTGGGAACCCATTCTTCAGAAATAATGTTTTCAGGAAATCAAGTTCTTTTGTTAAATTAACATAAGATGACGAAATTTTGTATCCCCTGTCAAATAGAGTTTTAATTTAGTTGATTTAAATATGAGGAATGAAAGACAAAAGAAGAAAAGGTAATGTCCAATGTTTTCAAGGGCGAGCTGGTGATTGATGATTTGGAAGTTGTTAACAAGCGTTTATGGAGGGTATAGTTTCCGATGGATTGAGGAAGCAATCATAATACCTTATATAAGGGTAGGTACGATAAGGTAACTGTAGGTATTATAGGGTACTTAGCTTATTGAGTGTTGTAAGGAAGATATATGTTGGTATT
>JABUQX010118107.1:7500-10000 GCA_015478945.1 Trachelipus rathkii
TTTTTAACATAAAAAAATTTTCGAAATTTGATATATCAAACGAATTCGAAAAGGAAATAAAGGTAATTAAAATATTAAAGTATTTATTTATTTAAAGTAAAGACGATCATTTTGGCTTTTTCTCCATCCCTTCAGTAAAGCAGTTCATTTTAATTGTAATTAATAATATATATATATATTATACTATATATAAATATATTATATATATAATATATATATATATATAATATATATATAATACATAATATATATATATATATATATATATATATATATATATATATAATATATATATATAGTATAGTATATATATAGTATATATATATTATATATATATATATATATCTTTTTCTTTATCTCTTCCTTCTATTTCCCAAGAATGGAGTAAGGTGCGTGACGAGCATCGGAAAGAAAAGCATTCGAAGAACACTGACAAAAGTCGAGAAAAAGCCCAGCCTTACGCCCGTCAGTAACCAAATTAATTAGAGAGACATCGTCGCTAGTCAGCAGAAATTCACCCTAATGCTCATGGGACCGCGATGGACCTCACGCATGGAAGTCGCCAATGTAAGTATCATTCCCTTGGCAAGCTTGGGCCACAACCATACCCCTCACAATCCCCCGCATTCACTCGCTGTTATACAACCTTTCTATACATACATCCGCTTAAACCAACCGACTATCATTCATCCTTTCCATATGACAAACCATCTCAACATACTTTCATTTATCTCTCATTTACCCCTTTCTTTCACACCACACAACACTAATTAAGTTCATCCTTAGCAAAGTAATTCTTCTTACACTTAAGCACTCCTTAATTGGCCATCTGAACACATTGACTTTAGATCTATACTTCTTATTCCAGACATTAGTCTCACTACTATACATACAATAACACAGGTAACAAACATACCCTCATGTAAGACCTCAGCGCACTCATGATTTAGGCCCTTCCATTCGCAAAAGTTTTAATTGCACGAGCCACCTCATACCATTCACAAATTTACTACTACCACTTGGCATCAACCGTCCTCTTTTCATCCACACATACCCCAAATAATTAAACTCAGACACTTGTTCCAGCTGCTCCCATCTAACATAACTTCCACTGAGGACTGTCTCACTCACCATAACCTTACTCTTTTATACACGTTAACTTTCAAGCCCCTCCTTTTAGACACCCTGCCAAATCTCTCTCTACCAATCCTCTCACTCTTCAGATTCGCCACACAGAACCAAATCATCCGCTATAATAGTAAGGCACCCTACCACTCATCGTCCATTCTCGATCATTCTAAGCACCTTTCCTGCCATCCCCCCTCGAATTCTTTCATCCATCCAATTACAAATTGAATAACCAAGGAGATATAACACAACCCTGTCTAACTCCGCTATTAATCCTAAATCCAATCACCATTGACTACCAATTTATTCTTACACACGCGTACTATCGTCATACCTACTTTTGATTCATTCAAGAAAGCCTACCACCAATTATACTATCACTATACGACCTGCCATAAAAGCTTCCCTATTAACTCTATCTAACGCCTGTTGCAATCCATAAAACCAAATACAATTTATTCTCTTCTCCCTCACTTTCCCAATCTATGTTTCAATGTAAAGATGTTGATCCAAATCCTCTAACCACTCTAAACGCACCTTAATCTTCACCAATATTCTCAATCATGCAGCACATCTTTCGGACAAACTCCAGCATATACCTTCCCTAACCAACACTCAATAACTTATCCCCTATAATTTTCACAGTCCTTTTCTCCTTACCTTGTATAAGGGACTATTACCGGCTCTCCTCCAATCCTGAACTATAACCCCAATAAACGCTTTATTAACAACTCCAAAATGCCAATCAATCACCATCTCGCCCCCGTTCTTGACCATTTCACCCGTAATTTCATCTATGACGGCAGATTTACCATTCTTCAACTTTCTCACCCCTACCCATTACCTCCTCCTACTAATAACCTCAATCCCCAATAATATCCTATTCCTTCTGCACCATCAAAACCACACACATTCCCAATCACCTCTTCATTACTGTTAATATTGGTGCAGATTTTCGACAGTGTTATTTCTACACTCACCCTCGCATCCATGTTCATCAGTAAAGAGGCACCATTCCTAATTCAATTATTTTAAGCAGATTCCCCTTATTCTCATTTTAACCCTTCAGACAGAGCTCCTTCCCTTGTATATGTCCCTTCATCCTCCTTTCCAAACCTGTCATATATATATATATATATATATATATATATTATATATATATATATCATAATGTATATATATATATATATATAATATATAAATAATATATTATATATATATATATTATAATCATATATAATTAATATATTTAATACACCTTATTCTCCAGAAATCAATTTTTTTCCTAAAAATCTTCTAAAATATTATTTAATTGAATTAAATTTAATAATTCCTTTTTATAATTAAAATTATTAATTATTGAAATTATATT
>JABUQX010118107.1:17500-19393 GCA_015478945.1 Trachelipus rathkii
GCATCCCGGCGATCCCGGACGTTGGTTGTAGTTCGTAGTCTAAATGTGTTCCATGGACAGATAAACTTGGACGAGCAGCTCCGTATTTTGTGGACGGATGAGGCCAGGTTTACCAATATTGGCACGATTAATGGGGTGGAATTATCGGTACTGGACCGAGGAAAACACCGCATATCACCTACAGCACGCGACACCAGGTAGTTTACTCCATAAATGTGTAGTGTGAACTGCTAGATAATATACTGATCGGGCCGGACATTCACCTTTAAGACGCCCTCGTAGCACAAGGGGTGCTGTGTCGGCACATGAGTTTTGTGTTGATATCAGCAACTCCAGACTAGTTCGCTGGGCGGTGCCTCACTTCTTTCCTGCCACTCTGTTCTTTGGAATTCTCTTCCAATCTTCTATGTTTCCTACTCAATTTAATCTCCCTCACTTTAAAGCCCGCGTCTGTGCGCTCATCTGCGTAATTTGTGTTAGTTGAATTTTTGTTGATTTTAACACCCCCTCCTTGAATAGGGCTTAGCCCGTGAGCGGTGGTGATAACCGTAAAAAAAAAAAAAAAAATTTACCATAGAAACCTAGATAGCGAATGAAATCAAGAATTTCTGGACACTACTTTGTCAGACCTTCCTCGTGACGTACCATTACACAGACACGTCAAAATTTGTACTACCAGCATGAAGGATGCCCAGCACACACAGCAAGGGCTGTGCAACATCATCTAAACGTAACACACCCCTGTAAGTGGATAGGAACATGGGGTCCTATTCCGTGGCCTCTAGATCACCGGACCTTACTCAACTGGAGTATTAACCTGTGGGGCTACCTGGAAAAGAAGCGTGTCTATACGGTGTGTACACCAACACAGATCTCATTTATATTACCCTCTAAAGTCGAACACTCACGCTTGTCGATAGTCCGACTCCGAAAATTCACATGGCAACAATGACAAGGGTGGATAATCAGATGGCTGAACTTTGCGTATGGAATAAGAGCAGACATTTCGCGCACCGCGTAAAATGTATACATGCATATACGATGAAGAATGTACTACATAAATCAGAAGTACTACAGGAAAGGATTTCATACTATACCGAAATAATACTTATGTATGGACTGTAAATAAACGGATGTGTTACAGTTATAAATCATTTCTGTTATAAATAACTGTTCATCGTAACTAACTATTAATATTCTTAATATAAACGTCATGCTGTCATATGGGGTTTCGGCCTCATTCACGATGTTCTATAAACCTATTACAGACTAACATTTGTGGAACTATTACGGCAGCAGCAACGTATTTTTCCGCGTGTGATTGAGAGGTAACTACATTTGAATCGAGATGAATCTGTCTCTATGAACCTAAATAATTTTGGCGCATAAAAGCAATTTAATTATTGAACGCACACGGTTTTATTTGAAAATTCGAAGGTTCACTGAGCAATTCGCATACCAGAGACCCTCTTTAATTCCTACAAGTTTCTAAATAATTGCCATCATTACGGAAATATTCCGTTGTTGCACATTAGCTGAAGACCCCCACACCCACACACACGCAACACGACACACAAACACATCACACTATCATACTATATATATATATTATTATATATCTATAATATATATATATTATATATAATATTATATATATAGTATAATATATATAATTATATATATATATATATATATATATATATATATCTATATAATATATATATATATATATATAATATAAATATATATATATTATATAGTGGGCACGATACACGACAAATGTTATCGCAATAACCGATAAATCGATAACGAAAACCTTATCATCGATCGATAACCGATAACTCGTGATAAAAATATCGCCGGATAAGGCGATAACCGAATTAATCGATAAAT
>JABUQX010118108.1:0-2500 GCA_015478945.1 Trachelipus rathkii
CGGTAATGCTTCGTTCAGTTTCGAATTTGGGTGTTTAACCGTTTTCGCATTTATCATTGAAACGCTTTCGCGTTGCGCCACTTCATATATATATATATATATATATATATATATATATATATATATGTTTACTATTGGAAATAACAAGCTGAATAATTTTCACTTATAAATTTATTACTAAAATTGAAAATTCTTCTGTAAAATGTTCAATAATCCATTTAAGAAGTTAAACAAAAAAAAGCATTTTTAATATTTATAAAATTTTACTAAAATTAAAAAAATATATTTTTATAAAAAAATGTGTTCAAACTTATCTATATTAAAATATTAGTCATGTTAATATAATATTAGGGTCTTGTTAATATAATATTAGGGTCATGTTAATATAGTTGTTGGTTTGTATATATTTATATAACATCAATGTAAAAAAGATGAGAACTCTTTAAGAAATAATGAGAGGAAAATCTCACCTCAATAAGTTTATTTAGTACCTGTCTGTATGTACGACAATTACTTTGAAAATAATTAATATTTATACATCCATAGAAACTAACATACATAATAAAACCGTAATAACAATTATCACTTATATATTTAATCTCATTTTTATAATGCAATTACAGAAATAATGAAAGCACATTTTCTTATTATTATTAAAGTTATATAAAACTTACTCTTAACGTTCTTAAGATGCAATTTTACCTAGTGAAAGCCTTTCGTCTATGAGGCAATTACACCTGCTCGTCCACACGCAGATATCCCCCCCAACTAACCCCTCTTTCAAAAACTCACGCAGTCTCACCCCCCCACAACCCCACCCCCCTTTCTCTCATTCTCCCTTTACAAACTCCCGTAACCATTTCTAAACCATTTCTTGGGGAGATTCTTTTGTGTGTGGCCAAAGAAAGCTCTTTCACTCATTCATAACAATAATTCAGATTTTATAGAAGGAAGATTCAAAGTTTTCAAGAAAAATAGTGAGAAATGAAAGGAAGAGGGGAATTCAACGAAATTATATATATATATATATATATATATATATATATATATATATATATATATATATATATATATATATTTATATTTATTTTTTTTTTTATTTTCTCTTCTATCTAGATCTTTATATATAATATATATATATATATATATATATATATATATATATATATATATATATATATATATATATATATATATATATATATATATATATATATATATATATATATATATATATATATATATTATATATATATATATATATATATATATATATATATATATATATATATATATATATATATATATATATATATATTATTATTATTATTATTATTATTATTATTATTATTATTATTATTATCCACCGTCTCACACATAACTGCAGGGTGGTGTCAGATGCAGATCAGGGAATGCTGCTAAGACATGTATCATATCATTGCGATTTGTTTCTCTCCCTTCATATATCCAATATATATATATATATATATATATATATATATATATATATATATATATATATATATATATATATATATATATATATATATATATATATATATATATATATATATATATATAAAATATATATATATATATATATATATATATATATATATATATATATATACTTTATATATATATATATATATATATATAAAAATATATATATATATATATATATATATATATATATATACATATATATATATATATATATATATATATATTCTCAAAAAGAATCTTTTTCATAGAATAATGTAAGCTCAAACTCATGTTCTGAATATGTGGAGAAATACGAGTAGAAATAGGATAGGGAAAAAAATCAACAATTTTGGAAAGGAGAAATACAAAATCTGCGAAAAAAAAATCTTTTCCTATTCTGAATTGACAAAAGGAATAAGAGATATCAAAGAGTGAAGAGAACTAAGTTTACTAATGAGTATAAAGACTTAACCCTACTTGGTTATATATATATATATATATATATATATATATATATATATATATATATATATATATATATATATATATATATATATATATATATATATATATATATATATATATATATTTATATATATATATATATATATATATATATATATATATATATATATATATATATTAGTGATAGTAAATTATGGATAGTTTTTTCAATATTGATAGTTCGATACTATATCGAAACTATCTATCAATACTATCGTAATTTTCGATAGTTTTGTTCTTAAATTATAGGATGTAATTTGAATCGGTATACGAGGTCTCCCTGAAAGTATCCTACCATACGCCGGAAAATAAATTGTACTAACTTGGTGAAGTTCATTTCTTAATTCTCTTCAAAATAAGACCCTTAGGCTTCAACACAATTAGTTCAACGAGTTTGTCATTTATTGAAGCACCCCTGGAATGCCTCTGTTGGAATGGCTCTTAACTCTTCTGTCGCGTTGCTTATAATGCCGTCTCGGCTGTCTTAGAAGGGGGCTTTCATTAGAGATTT
>JABUQX010118108.1:10000-12500 GCA_015478945.1 Trachelipus rathkii
CTACTACCAACACCATATATCACTAACACCTGCCATAGAGCTTCCCTATTAATCCTATCAAATGCCTGTTGCTTGCAAATCCATAAAACCTAAATACAATTTGTTCTTCTTCTCTCATTTTCTCAAACATTTGTTACAATGTGAAGATTTGATCTGCACATCTTCTACCACTTTTAAATGCACCCTGTTCTTCGCCAATCAGTCCCTCAATCACTTGGCGCACTCTTTCAACTAAAATACCAGCATATATCTTCAGTACAACAGTCAATAAATTAGTTTCACTATAGTTTCAACAGTTCCCTTTATATTCCTTGCCCATATATACTGGTACTATTGCTACTCTCCTCCAATACTTTGGAACTATACCCTCCATAAACACTTTGTTACACAACTTCCATATCCAATCTTACAATCTCACATCAATTCTTGTTCATTTAACCATCAATTCCATCTATACCTGCAGATTTACCATTCTTTAATTTTCTTACCCTACTTATTACCTCGACCCTATTCATTACTTCATCCCCAAAATACATTTTTCTTCTTACACTATCAAATCCACATATAGTCGCAATTCATCTTTTCATTACTGCCAATTTTATGCAGATTTTCTAAGCCTTTCTCCCACACTCTCCTAACATCCACTGCATCAGTCACGAAAGTACCATACCTATTCATTATTCTAAGCAGGCTTCCCTTATTCTCATTCTTAACCTTTCGCACTTCCTTCCAGAAGAGCTTCCTATTCATTATTCATATTCATTATTACACTCACTTTCTCAATTAATCTTTTGTACTTCATTCTAGAAGAGCTTCCCATTCACTTGTAAGTCTCCATTCATCCTCCTTCCAAACTGTTCATTTACTTTATTTTTCCTCTTAGTCTTCCTTTTTATCTTCATATATATATTTTCATATACCTTTCTTTTGAGACCTCATTATTGGTTTTTAGCACATCCAGTAAAGACTTTTTTTTTTTTTTTTTAATGCTTGCATCAACTTTTCTTTTCACCACTCACTATTGATATTCTTAATTCATACATTAGCAGCTCCCCATACTTCTCTTGCACTACTAGAAAAGTTTTCTTTATTTGTGTCCAGATTTGTTTAGTTTCATCTTGTTCACATTGAACTGATTTATTTGTAATTGCTCTCCCATACTTTTCCTTATAATCTTGTTCTCTTAACTTCTCACTCTTAAATCTTAACATTTTCTTCCTTATTTTCATTTCTGTACATGCCCCCACTAACTTTTTCTTACATAAAACATCATAATGATCTGATATTCCTACCTTAACCCCTCTTTGATTTAATATCCATCACAATAATATCTCCATCTTCACCAACACGAAATCAATCATACTTTTTACCTCGATACCATCTGTACCTACACTAACTCTAGTATACTTAATGAATATTCTTGTGTTCGGAAAATGTATTGCTAACACACATACCTTTTTTCTCACAGAAATCATTCACCTTACTACCATTCACATTTTCTCCAGCAACCCCAAAGGCACCTGTCTTAAAATCCCTTTTTTGATCACCTTTGATCAAGTTGCCAACACAATCAACCTGAGGCTCCTACTTACCCCGTCAAAAACAGCATTCAGATTATCTCAGAAGTCACAGTCTCCTCAGTATTACCCTCAGATGAGCCATATGTTATAACCACATATACTTTTGCCTTCTGAAATTTAAATTCAACCATTAGAATTATAGTTCTCACACAAACAAAATCCACCATAGCTTTGTCTCATAAATCATTCATCAGAATCGCAACTTCTCCTCTCCCTTTCTCATTCCTCTCCAATTCAGCACACGCATATTTCACCACACACTACTCGTCTTCGCCGCTTTCTTTCATCTTTGCTTTAGTTGCAGAAAGCAAATCAAATTTACCCTTTCTAAATACATCCATCACCTCTCTCCTCTTGTCCTCACTATTTATTCCATTAACATTCCATGTTTCTAGACGATTCAGACAGTTTCGCCGAAGAATAAAACGTCGCTTACGGGGATTACGACCAGGTCCGAAGCATCCACAAGGATTCCCAGCAATTCTAGCGAAAATATAACTGGTAATGGGTCGCCAACCCAACTATCACTATCCCTTTAGTCGTCTTTTACTACACGCAGAACGTACGCTGTGGGTATTCTTTCTCCCCTCACACACACACAGACACACACACACACATACACATACACACAGACACACACACATACACACGCACACGCATGCAGACACAGAGACACACACACATACACACGCACACACATACTCACATATATATAGACATATAAATATATATATATATATATATAATATCGATATATATTATATATATTTATAAAAATGTATAATAGTATGTTTATGTGTATATATATATATATATATATATATATATATATATATATATATATATATATATATATATATATATATATATATATAATATATATATATATATATATAATAAGCAAGTATAAACCAAAACGA
>JABUQX010118109.1:0-14629 GCA_015478945.1 Trachelipus rathkii
CCAGAACATTTATACCCACATGTATGTTTAACCGTTTTCATTTATCGTACAGAAACATACATTTTTCGTACACCGATACATAAATACATATGATACATACATACATACATACATACATACATAAAAAGTATTTTATCTGTTAAAATATATACTAAGCGACTTAGTTTGATATGCAGCACGCAAAAGAAAGAAAAATATTTCAAATTTAACAAAATCCATTACTATAATTATGATGATGATGTAATCAATCACTAGAGTAAGATTACGCCACTCAATGATATTTATACTTAGATTAAAATATTTAAAATAATAAAAAAAAAAATTTGAAGTAAATTTTAAAATTCCATAATTAATTTTTAAGATCTATATAATAAATTGCGATTATGAAATATTTGACAACTACATATTATTAAGAACGAGGGATAGGACAGGCTGGACACCTGGTGATGTCGCCTTGAAGGGAAGTCGATTGCTTTAATACTGTTCTTGAACTCAACTTTTTGGGGTTGGGGGATAGCTCAGTCGTAAAGCATCGAGCATATTGTCCTCATTTCGCAACACGCGGTGGTTCAATCCCGGAGAAGGCAGTAATTCTTTACCTTCCCACTTTATGTTCTTTGTTTAAGATCTAAATAATAAATTGCGATTATGCAATATTTAACAACTATATATATATATATATATATATATATATATATATATATATATATATATATATATATATATAACAAATATATATATATATATATATATATATATATATATATATATATATGGAGGAGGACAGTAGCGCTCCCGAAGCAACGAGATTACCCTTCATTGGGCATATGGAGTGTTAGGGTACATCCAGTCACTCAGAGTGCTCAATGGTCCACCCTCACACTGGGTAGGTTCTCTCTGTTATCACACACTCACGCACCTATACACTCACACACACCATAAAACACTTTTACAGATTACATTTTTTTATATCCCTGTGTGTGTGTGTGGTGGGAGGGCTTTCATAACGTATGTTTGCGTGTCGTAAGGGAAGACTAAAAGGACAGTGGTAGATGTGTTGGCGACCCACTACCACTTTAAGTGTGCTTTTGCGTGCCTCTGACTATTTCCGTACACACACACACACACACACACACACATATATATATATATATATATATATATATATATCTATATATATATATATATATATATATATATATATATATATATATATATATATATATATGCTATACTCATTATATATTGTCATTCTCACCACATAACTTCAATCCCGAGATCGGAAATTGGTCAGGGAAAGTATTTGTATGGTTTCTGACCAAGTGTAAAGTGCAAGGGTAATATAAGCCCGATAGTAAGCCCTGATTCAGCGAAACGCAGTTGGAGTGCTCACCGTGGGTGTGGGTTCGCATCCTAATACACTGTCTTTCCAATGCGAGAAGTATGAGAAGAGTTATTTGTATGTGAATAGATTGTTCTTTTGTATGTGTTGGCTATATTTGTAGTGATGTGTGCTTATTGAGATTAGTGTAATATACTATGCCGTAAACAGCAATACGTAAAATTACAGAAAATCCCCTACTGACAACGAATTTTTGTGATCCGTTCCGTAGAAAGAGGATCCGAACCCATAACTGAGAGGGAACCTGCGTTCTTAAGCGAGCCAAAAACCTCGCCTTAACCCACTGATATATATATATATATATATATATATATATATATATATATATATATATATATATATATATATATATATATATATATATATATATATATATATATATATACTATATATATATATTTATGCTATATATATATATATATATATATATCTTAACATATCAATAAACCCATTACTATATTATTGTCCCAATGTTCCGTCCCGAAACATTTTATACCTGACGTATTAATTATTTATATTTAAAAAAATATTTTTTACAATATCTACTTTAGTACTAAATAACTATATATTAAATGATAGTGTAGTGAGGTGAACAGGTCATTATACATTACCAACAAGTTCTATGGATAACAAAGAACAGTTGTTGAATGTTGTAACTAATTGATATAGATATATCATAATAAAACCAAGGTAAATTACTGGAAAATATAATTAATTATTATATGCTAAAACTGAAATGATTTAATTAAATATATTTTCAAAATAGAATTATAATTTAATAATTATATAATTACAAGACAAAAAATATATATAAATATCATAATTATATTATAATTATCATTATAATAATATTTATTAAATATTTTAATTATAAATATATTATAATTATTATTATAATAATTATTAAATATTATAGTTATAATTATATTATAATTATAATTACGATGTGTGTGTTAAAAAGCTATAATTGAATTTGATAAGTTAAACTTTAGGGAAAAATAATAAAATAATGTATATTATGTGTATTAAATATGCATTAGGATAGTGCTCAGTAAATATGTATAGTGTGTATTAAAATAATGTGTATTAAGAAAATGTTCATATTAAACATTCAATGTGTGTTGCGTGAATTAAAATGTCATTACATGTATTGAAATAATATGCATATTGAATATGCAATGTGTATTAATAAAGTGAAAAGATCCTATGCATCTAAGTGAGTTTTAATAGTGCGGGAGATAATGACGTAGGTCGTTATTTAATGATATTGAAGGATGTGTCCCCCTACAATTTAATTCATTAGTTAGTGAAAGTATCAAGATTTCATATGAAAATAGTATTAACTTCATAATAAATTTATTACGTGATGTTGTGAGCTATAATTTACAACAATTACGAATATAGAACTCTGTGAAAAGTAACGATTATGCTACTAAATAATTGTCATACATTTAGATAATTATGATATATTCTTAAAATGAAGTTTTTAACGGTATTTTTATATACAGATTATAATAATAATTGTTATTTCAAAGGCTCGCAATTCAAAGCAAAAAGCGACCGAGTGACAACTTTCCTCAACAGAATATTGACTTATATTAAAAATAGAAATTGAACAATATATATTGTTAAATACCTAAATATATTCATTAAGTATTGAAAACCTGTTATAATTAATAAAATACTTTTAAGTATAACTTCTAATAATTACGTCTTTATTCTTTAAAATTCACATTGACGAATTAGAACTCTAAAAGTACGAATTTCTTCCAAAATTTATCATACATTTGAATATTACATGAAATTCTCTATATTGTTTAACGAATTTAGGTCTTATAGAAAAATAATGTTTTCATTATGAAATTATACATTATCAAAAAGCAGAAAAGCGAATTTGTTAGAAGTTTTAGGTGTTATATAATTTAACGTATTTTTAATAGAAATTTAATATTTTTTTTATATCACAAATATTTCATTAGTTTTAAATACATGTATTATTATTAATAAAAATTAACTTACTAAAACTACACTTTTTCTTAAATGTTAAAACAAAATTAGAAACCATTTAAAAAAGTAACGTAAATAATTTTTCACTCAGAACACACTCGTACGATCACTATTGAAACTAACTACTTAATTCTATATTGAAGTTGTAAATTAAACGGTAGATATTACGCATTCTGATAAAAAATATATAATATATAGTTATATTATTGAATGCATAATTAAAAAAAAGAAATAAGATAGAAATATTTTGATTAATATATAAGTTTTTAGGTGTCCTTTAAATTGACGTTATTTATAATGAAATTATTCAAATATAGTATGTTTTAATATAACCACATATTTCATATTGATGAACAAGTATATTATAATAAATAATAAATAGTAACTCAAATACTTTACGTTTATTATCTTTAAATATCACATATAACTAAAAAATTGAACTATCCCCTAAAAGACGTATTTCCTAAATAGTCAACATTGAATATAATTAGATAAACTATATATATATTTCTTAAAATTGAGTTTTTAAACTATAGTATATTTATATTATAAAAAAATTTTTCATTATAAATTAGGATTTCCTCCTGTCAAAAAACATTTTTTCACATAATATTTCGTTTATATTTTTAGGTGTCGTAAATTGACTTTTTTAATGAAATTTCAATAATTTTGATTATATATTTTATATATACATAATATATATCATTCATGTATGAATACTGTTTCAATATAAAAATTTATAAAATATCATAAAAAAAAGTTTATATACCTTTTCACTATAAATTTATACTAGTTTTAACAACTCTTAATAAGACAGATTTCCTATAAATTATCAAAACATATTGAAATATGTTAGTATATTAAAAATTTCAATTTTATTATTAGAGTACCGTTATTATTAATTAAAGCTAGCTCACTAATGCAAAGAGAAATGTGTTTTTATTGAAATGCAATTCAATAAATGGCGTGAATCATTATGCATAATAGCTAATAATTTTATAATATCGAGGATGGAGAGCGGCGACAATATTCTAGATCGATTTTACGTTATATACCAATTGTTTCATTAGTAGTGAATCGTATAATCAATGAAATGATATAATAAAAAATATTAATATAATACTCTAAATAATAATAATATATCGAACCTAAGAAAACCAGAATTACAAGCACCTAAAATAAACAATTTATTTAGAACACATTAAAAATTAATCCAGATGTATTTACGCTATTCAACATATGCAGCAAATTACTAAACGTTATATTAAAATATGATAAGATATATATATAAACTAGAGAGGAGATAATTATTAACATTATGAAAAATAATCGTAGTTAATTACATTGATGCAGTTAAATTTTTTACAAAAAAACAAAGAAAAAAGACATTATTATTAGATATATTGAAATAAAGAATTAATGTATGATAATTTACAATTGACGTATTTATTTATATGAAAATTATATAAATATATTTGTTTAATATTACAAATATAAAAATATTAGTATAATGAAAACGCTTTAATAAAAAAAATTTACAACTTCTAAAATTACAGCTTTCACTTCTTAAATTATCACAAATACGAATTTTAGAAACAAGGAGTGTGGAAAGTTTCGATGGATTGTTAATAATACATTAATATACCATAAAAAATCAAACAATTTGAATAATAAATTTAAGTAATCTCCTTAAAAGATTTTACGACAATGGGCCATACATACAATGAGAATAAAATAAAATAAAATAGATGTAAAGTTGGTATTGCACAATATATATTTTTTTTATATGCGAATTGTTATATATAATTTAATAATAATGAAATGATTTATAAGTATTAATATATGTATATAAATAGTTATATATATTTAAATGAAATTACAAATTTATTATTTTTTATAATAAAGCGTTGCTGAAATAAAGTTGAATAAACTTATATAATATATAAAATATAATATTTATAGACATTCTAAATTACGATATTCATTTTCTTAAATAATTATACACATAGAGCAAACTTTAAAACTCTTAAAATAGTATAATTAATCAAGGAAAGAAGTTCTGCCTTCAAGATAGCAACGTTTTTAATATCTATAAGAAGGTATATTGACGATGCGCGGTTTATATCAGGGATAATTTTTATAATTAGCAAATTTTGATATAAAATAATATGTGTTTTACATTACAGAATGAGTACATATATTCAAAAAGCAAGAAAAGACATATATATAAATATTATATTATGAGTTACTTAAGTTGACTATGTTTAATAATATTCAATATTGCTTTACATAATTATATATATATATTCTCTCTTTGATCACTTAAATAGACCTTTTTCAAATTTACTAATTTTTTTGAGTATCCCACGTGGGGAATTATTATTATTTCTAAATATTTTTATACTTGCCATCATAAAAAAAATAAATAATGTATTAAAATATCTTAGATTATCCTAAACTCAACAATTACATTTAGTTTTGTAATATCTTTAAAAATACTGATTTACGGAATTTAAAAAACAATTTAGAAAAAATAATAATGTATGTTTAATTGAAATATAAATTCAAAAAGCTAGAAAAGCGATTTTGGGTTAAAAGTTTAATGAGGTATGTCTTAATTGACGTTTTTTAATGAAAATTCATAACTTATGTTTTAATATTATATTATATACCAAATATTTCATTATAGTTGTGAAAAGCTTTTATAATACAAATGGAATAAACTATCTTAAAAATTGCTGCTTTTCTATACAATCTTTCAATCATTTTAGCGACACTAATTAAAAAAACTCTAAAAGACTCGCTGATTTTTCCTCACATTTCAAACATTTTATAGCTTATAATAGTGGTAAAAATAATTTTATACGTGTTTTTTTTTTAGCTAATTTGAAAAATATATAAGTGTATAGTTATTTTAAAAGGAATTATTCAAATAAAGCAGAAAATTATAAGATAAATGCAAGAATTAAAATTGATTGTTAATAATCTGCACGTTTTATGAGAAAATCAAATATCATATTTTTATACATACCCAAATGTAAATCGAGACATCATATTAGTCATAAGAAAATCTATGTATTTGTGAACATCAAAAAATTAATATCTCGCAAATTATAGAACTCCGTCATTTCTTTTCTTGAATTTTACATTCCATTTTAATTATAAATTCTTTTACATTTATATCGATATTTTTTTAAACTATTAAATTCATACTTTATTGTAATTATTGGTAATTCTTAAATGATCTAGTTATAACGGGATGTTAGCTTATACTGAAAAAAAAATAATTGTAATGTGATAATTCGCCCAATCATTTTCAAATATACAAAGAAAAGCAAAAGTCGAATTTCACAAAAGTCTATACAACCGTATAAATAAATTTAAAAAATGATATTTATATACCAAATTTCATAAGTATAGTTAATAACCTTTTAATATAAAAAAGAATATAAAGCTTCTATAAAGATTATCTTCTTTTATTTCTGAGAATTTTCACATTTACAAATTAAGAACTCTAAAAGTACATATTCTATATTTGAAATTATATTGATAATCTCAGAGCACTCAGTTTTTAACTGAGAGGGATTTTTTGTAGCATTGATGTAAAAATAATGTGTCACGAAAAATTAAAACGGCCAGAATATATCAGAAAATTAGATTTATTAATTAAGTTTTAGTTCTCTAAATTCGACGTTTTTAATGAAATTCATAGTGCAGCGAGAGAGTCACAAATATATTCAGCTAGTGACACTGAAATAGATTTAATCATGGAAACTCGGTCTAAAAAGACACTGTCCCTAAATACTCATTTACAGACTTCGGAGAAATTACGCAACTTCTTAATATAGTACTGATTTGTCTTGAACAGATTATCCAAGCGATATAGTATATATGTTGAGACTAATTTCTTAACATTGGGGCGGTTTTAACGGTATTTCACGCATTTGAACAAAATAAGTGTTCATTAAATGCACTTTTCAGTATCAGAAAAAGCGAATTTTGATAGGATTCTTGCCGTGTTCCAAATCGTTTTTAATGAAATCAGCGCTGCAGAGCTTTCTAGCCTTGGCACTTTACATCAACTTGAATTGATGGATATATTTAAGGTAGGGAACTTTGGAAATTCGCGCGATGCAGACATGAAAACAATGATCACTTAACTTTAGACTGAGTTGCTACATATAAGTATCGATTTTTCCTTAAATTCATAGCTTGAATTAGTATAGTCTAAAAATTGCGAGTTTTTAAGAGTTTTTATCGATTGGAAAGGAATCTAGAACAACTACAGGAGAATAATGGCAATCAAAAACGTAAAATTGACAGGATTAGAAATATCTTCATTATGATTTATATAACGTGCCTGACAATGAAATTTTCAAATATTATTATGCTTATATACCCAAACACTTCCATTAGTTGAAAAACCTCCGTTTAAGTAACAAATTTGTCTCACAACTCTCCAAAAATTACCGCGATCCTTTCTTTCCTCGGCTAACTTTTCTATACATGATGCCCGCCCTAATTCACAAATTAAAATTCTCTCTGGAAGTATATACATTTTCTATAATAAAAGATGAAGCATTATCAGAATCGAAACATTTCTGGAAATTGTCGATGAAGGCGATGTTATATCCACTTCTGATGTTTATTGTATGAGCCTTTGGCCATTTTTCTCGAGATAAAGCTATGAGAGTCAGTACCGATTTTCGTGAGATATTTATTTTTTAGAGATTAGTAAATTTTTTATATTTGAAAAAAATAAATTTGTTATTTACAATTTATAACTTGTGAAATTTTTAAAAAAAAAACATTAAAATATACTCGACTTCTTATCAGAACTTTTTATATCGGCTATGGAGTGCTGTTCTGTCAGACTGCGATAAGTGTGCCAATTGCATATCACTTAATAATTCTTGTAGCTTTTAAAATTGAAAATAATTTAGCTTTATTTATCCTTGTTAGAAAGACATATGTAACAAAAAAGAGAAACTTATAAAAAAGCAGAAAGGCGAATTGTTAATAGTTTTAGTGACTATAACAATTTTTTTTCCTGAAATTCAATGTGTTTTAAAATAAATATTTTCTTTCCTATAAATCCATCTTAACTAAAAATTTACTTCAAAATTAGATTCTCTCTTATTACCTTTTGCCTTTCAAGCATCGATTTACTCCTAAGTCACTTTTCTAATTATTGTTTATAATGCTAGAAATTGAGTGTTTTTAACCTATTTTAGCAGTGAAAAAATAATGTCTTCATTTGTATAAATGCAATTCAAAAAGCAGAAATCGAGATTTGTAAATAGGTTAGGGTCGAATGAGTCTGTTAAATGAAATTTCAATAATTGTGTGTAGTACAATATTCATAAGTAAGTTTACCTGTTGTAATAAAAAATTTAACTTCTAAAATTACCTTTTTTCTAAAATATCACATTGAGAGATAGATAAATGAGAGAATTTGCGATTTGTCCCCTAATTTTGATTTAAATAATTAGAATTGGATACATTTTAGAACACTTAAAAAAAAATGTTTCATTAGAATTATAATTGCAAAAGCAAAGCGAATCAAAATGAAGAACAAGTCTTAAATTGAAGTTATTTAATGAACTTTCAATATTTGTGTTGATATACAAATATTCAAGTTGAAAAGCGTGGTTTAAGTGAAAAATTTAACTTCTTAAATTACTGCTTTTCTTAAATAAATTAAATCAATTTAAAACATTAAAGTATGAATTTTCCTCAATTTCAACATTGAAATTATTTGATAAAGCTTAAAATGAGTTTTTAACGGATTTTTAGCATTTGAAAAATGTTTCATTGATGCAATACAAAAAGCAAAAAATCGAATTTCGTAATAGTTTAAGGTGCATAAATTGAACGTTTTTAATGAGAATTGCTCATATTGTTTTATTATCAAACATTGCGCGGGTTGTAATTAACGCCTTTAATATAAAAAATTTCAACTTCTGCAGAATACGGCTTCGTCTCAGTTGCATTCAACGTTTAAAAACTTATCATTTATAAAACTTTTCAGTAACTTTCAAGTTTTGAAAAAATTACTTAAATAATTAAATTAGAGTTTATAACGAATTTTAAATTTAAAAAATTTAAAGTTCATATGAATGCAATTTCAAAAAGCAAAAAGCGAATTTGTTATAAATAGTTTTAGGTTCTTAAATTGACGTTTTTAAATGAAATTTCAATATTTTTGTTTTTTAAATACAAGATATTTCATAAGTAATGAAAACCTGTTTTAAAAAAAAATTTTAACTTCAAAATTACCTTTTTCTAAAATTTCACATTACAAATAAGAACCTAAAATACGAGTTTCTTAAATTTCAACATTTGAAAATTTGTTATTCTTTAAAAGAGTTTTTTTTGGGATTTCTAGCATTTGAAAAAATAATGTTTTTTCATTGATAATGCACATTCAAAAAGCCAAAAAAGCGAAATTGTTAAATAGTTTAGGTTACTTAAATTACGGTTTTTAATCGAAATTTCAATATTTGTCTGTATAACCAAATATTCTCATTAGTTTGTGAAAACCTTTTAAATAAAAAATTAACTTTCCCACAATAAAAATTTTCTTAAATTTTCACATTAACAAATTTAGAACCTTAAAAGTAACTGATTTTTCCCTAAACGATTCAACATTTGAAATTATGATAATTCTTTAAAATTGGGTTTAACGGATTCAAGCATTTGAAAAAATAAGTGTTTCATTGTAATTTCAATTTCAAAAAAGCTGAAAAGCAATTTGTTAATGAGTTTATGTCCTCAAATTGTTGTTTTTAATGAAATTTCATATATGTTTTATTATTACAAAATCTTCATTAGTTGTGAAAACGTTTAAATAAAAAACTTTTTAACTTCTAAAATCTTACGCTCTTTCTAACATTGCAACATTACAAATTGGAACTCTAAAGTACAATTTTCCTAAACATTTCAACATTGGAACATCTCTGGGAGAGGCCGATAAGTTTATTTTATCATTGAAAACAATTACTAAATTTTCATTGAAATGGAATTCAAAAAACAAGAAGAAGCGAATTCCAAACCACCTCAGTTGATCCTTTTTTATAAATTTCAATATTTGTTATTATATACAGAGAGTATGAGACGACTTAAGAGTGTGGCCTAAAAAACTTGAGCTAGGAATAATTAACAAGGTCACACACCAGTGCACGAGCTTTTTCTTAAATTTTCACATTCAATCTTAAAACCGTTAAAAGTACAGTTTCCTAAATTTTTCAATATTTGAAAATTATTTGGTATCTTAAATTGAGTTTTTAGGCGGTAATTTTAAAAAAGAGAAGGCCAATTACATTAAACAAGAAGTCCCAAAAACCAACAATCAAATTAGTTGATGGGTTATGTTTTCTTCAATGGAAATTTTTAAGGGAAATTTAATATTTGTTTTATATACCAATTATTTATTAGTAGTGAAAACCTGTTTTTAATAAAAAAATTTTAACACTAAAATTACGCTTTTTCTTAAATTTCACATGTCAAATTTAGAACTCTTACAAGTACGATCTAAATTATCAACATTGAAAATTATTTGTAATCTTCTTTAAATTGAGTTTAGCGGTATTCTTAGCATATCGAAAAATAATGTGTGCGATTGGAACATGCATTTTCAAAAGCAGAAAAGCGAATTGTTAATAGTTTCAGTTTTCAAGTTTACTTTAATGAAATATCCAAATATTTTTAATATAAAAATATCAAAAACAAAGTAAACGCTACAATAAAAAATTTAAACTCTAAAATAAACCGAAATTAAAATTTACATGAATAATTAAATCTAAAAGTACGATTACAATGTTTCATTAATATTTATAATTATATATATATATATATAGCGGTAGGTGGGTACTGATTGAAAAAATAACGTGTTTCATTGAATTGCAATTTCAAAAGCAAAAGCTCAATTAATAGTTTTATGTTTCTAAATTGCGTTTTAAGGAAATTCAATATGTTTTTATAATACCAGATCTGGTCATTAGTAGTGAAAACCTGTTTCTAATAAAAAATTTAACTTCAAAACTTACGCTTTTTCTTGAAATTTTCACATTACAATTTGAACCTTAAAAGTACATCTCCAAAATTCAACATTAGAAATATTTGGCATATACTTAATTGAGTTTATTACGGTATTTTTAGCATTGAAAAATATAATGTTTTTTCATTGAAATCAATTCAAAAAGCAGAAAAGCGAATTGTTAATAGTTTTAGGTGTCTAAAATTAACGTTTTAATGAAATTTATCAATAATTGTTTTTAATATACCAAGATAATTCATAGTAGTGAATAACCTGTTTAATAACAAAATTTACTTTCTAAATTACGTTTTTTTCAATTTCACAATTACAAATTTTAGAATCTTAAAATTACCGGATTTTTAGTACTTGCAACATGTGAAAATTATGGAATTCTAAAATTAGTTTTAACGGATTTTAGCATTTGAAAAAATAATGTATCATTGAAATGCAATTTCAAAAGCAGAAAAAGGGAATTGTTAAATAGCTTTAGGTGTTAAACATGACGTTTTTAATTATTATTGTTTATATTATAAAATATTCCATTAGTAGTGAAAACCATTTTAGATAAAAAATTTTAACTCTAAAATTACCGCTTTTCTAAATTTTCACATTACATTAGAACTCTAAAAGTACGCCTTTTTTCCCTAATTTCAACATCTAAATATTGGAGTAATTCATAATTGAATTTTAACGGGATTTTTTAACTTTGAAAAAAATAATGTTTCATGAAGGCAATTTCAAAAAGCAAAAATGAATTTGTGTTTAATAGTTGTTGTGTTAATGAAACGTTTTAACTGACATTTCAATATTGTTTTATAATACCAAATATTCATTAGTTGTAAAACCTGTTTAATAAAAATTTAACATTCGAAATTACATTTTTTCTTAAATTTGCACATTAGAAATCAGAACTCTAAAAATTCGTAATGTGAAAATTTCAACATTTGAAATTATTTTGATAATCCTAAAAATTAAGTTTTTAACGGTATTTTCAGCATTTGAAAAAATAATGTGTTTCATTGAAATGCTATTTCAAAAAGCAGAAAAGCCAATTTGTTTAATAGTTGTTAATTGACATTTTTAATGAAATTCAATATTTGGTTTTTATATACCAAAATATCCAGTATTCTGTGAAAAACCTGTATAAAAAATTTAAGCTTCTAAAATTACCTTTTCTTAAATTTCGTCCCCCATTCACAATGAGAACGTCTAAAGTACGATTCCTATAATTTCAACATTGAAAATTTATTTTTTTTTTGAAAAAAAAGAAAAAATTCCCCTGTTATAATGAGTTTAAACCGGGTATTTTAGCAATTTAAAAAAAAGTGTTCCATGTGAATCATCGCAATCTCAAAAAGCAGAATCGAATTTCGTAAAGTTTTTTAGGTGTCCGATTGAAAGTTACTGAAATTTCAATATTGTTTTTTATACCAAATATTTCATTAGTAGTCGAAAACTGTTTAAATAAAAAATTTACTACTAAAGTTACGCTTCTTCTTAAATTTCTACATCGGTAATTAGATCTCTTTAAAGTATGGATTTTTCCTAAATTGCAACAATGAAATATTTGTAGTTAAAATTGATTGTTTAACGGTATTTTCCAGCATTTGAAAAAAATAATGTGTGTCATCATCGAAAGGCAATTTCAAAAAGCAGAAAAGCGAGTTTGTAAATAGTTTTTTAGGTGCTTAAATTGACGTTTTTTTAATGAAATTTCAAAGATTTTTTTAATACCAAATATTTCATAGTGAAAACCTGTTTTAATAAAAAATTTTAACTTCAAATTACCCGCTTTTCCTTAATTTTCCACATTCCAATTTAAAACTCTTATAAGACGAATTGGAAATTTCAACATGAAATTATTTTGGTACGGTTAAAATGGGACTGTGCCTTGGTCTTTAGCTTGTGAAAAAAAATAATGTCTTCAAATTGAAATGCAATTCAACGTGCAGAAAAGCGAAATCGTTCATAGTTATCTTAGTGCCTTAGATTTTCTTCTATTGGTGAAACTGCTTTTTATTTTTTAACCAAAGTATTACATAAGTAGTGAAAACCTGTTTAATAAAAAATTCTAAACTTCTAAATTACGCTTTTCTTAAATTTTCACATTACAAATAAGAACTCTTATAAGAACGATTTCCTAAATTTCAAACCTTGAAATTATTTGAAAATCTTAAAAATTGAGTTTAAACGGGATTTTTAGCATTGAAAAAAATAATCCTTGGTGGTTCATTGAAATAAAATTTCAAAAAGCAGAAAACCGTGAAAACAGGAGAATAGGTGTTCTAAATTGACGTTTTTAATGAAAATTTCTAGATATTGTTTTTATATACGCCAAATATTTTCAGGAGGTGAAAACTTGTTTTAGAATAAAAAATTTTTTAAACTTCGAAAATTACGCCTTTTCTTAAATTTTCACATCAAATTTAAAAACTTCTAAAATTATTCCCGAAATTCAACGATTTGAATATTGAAATTCTAAAATTGAGTTTTTAACGTATTCTTACATTTGAAAAAATAAGTGTTTCATTGAAAGTCAATTCAAAAACAGAACACGAATTTCGTTAATATTTAGGTTCATAAATTCGACGTTCTTATAAGAAATTTCAATATTTGTTTTTATATACCAAATATCATTAGTTGGGAAAACCTGTTTAATAAAAATTTAAACTTCTAACAATTACGCGGCGCCTATAACAAATGTCAAGCACATTCCAGAATTAAAACCTAAAAGAACGATTTTTTCCTAAATTCAACTTTTAAAAATTATTTTGGTAATTCCTTAAATTGAGTTTTTTACCGGGATTTTTTAGCTTTTGAAAAAAATGTGTTTCATTGAAAATCAATTTCAAAAGCAGAAAAGCGAATTTGTTATACTAGTCTTAATTGACGTTTTTTAATGACAATTCAATATTTGATTAATACCAAAATATTTATAACATCTTGAAACCTTTTAATAAAAACATTTTAAACTTCAAATTTACGCTTTTCTTAAATTTCACATTACAAATTAAAACCTTAAAAGTACGATTTTCTAAATTTCAACATTTGAAATTTATTTGGTAATCTTAAAAGAGTTAACAATTTTCAAGCATTTAAAAAAGAATGTTCATGAAATGCAATGTCAAAAAGCAGAAAAGCAAATGTTAATAGTTTTACGTGTCTTACAATTGACGTTTAAT
>JABUQX010118110.1:0-35114 GCA_015478945.1 Trachelipus rathkii
AATGTGAAGAGGAACAAACGATTATTTATAATACTCTTCCACCAAGTACAGGATTTTAGAAAAACCTAGTTAGAATGCAAATGGAATATACTTCAATAATAATGAAAACTTCATTATCCTATTGTGCTCCTACCTCACTATGTGATCCACTTATGTCTAGATACACTAACTGCACTCTTATATCTTCGCTATTCATACATATTATATTACTTTTTTTATCATTGCATACTAATCAATATCCGAGCTTATTCCAAGTTCACGTTGGACACTTTCATCTCTTCCAATACTTTCACTAAAGTTCACCCATACTTCCTAAGCACCTTCTTATTCATTAGTGCTTTTCTAGATCAAGCGATTATATTCCACGTCTACTGACTCAAAGCAGCAGACGAAAATTTATCCTATTTCACACTAAGATACCTAACCTTCCAATATCTACTAGCATTTCTTACAATCTAATAAAAACTACAGAAATAATACGTCATAGCATCAATCAAAGTCTGACATCTCTTACAAACAGCA
The DNA here is from genome assembly GCA_015478945.1 of Trachelipus rathkii. Taxonomy (NCBI): domain Eukaryota; kingdom Metazoa; phylum Arthropoda; class Malacostraca; order Isopoda; family Trachelipodidae; genus Trachelipus; species Trachelipus rathkii. The sequence continues at coordinate 523 of JABUQX010118110.1, forward strand.
AATAGCTCTTTCTATCGATAACAAACTATTACACCGAAGTGGTCATCACTAAGACTATTGAGCCGCGAGTGACGGAGCCTCGCTGACTAAATCAGATATACGTGAGTCTCTGCAGATAATAGCTCTAAAAGCCCGGAGCACCGGAGCCTAGCAAACGCAATCAAGAACCGAAACGAAGAGCTTACACACCTAACATCATACTTTAAATAAAACCAAAAAAAATCTTTGGATCAATTGTGGGAAAAAATCATCATCGCTCTAGCAAGAATAATTTCTATTTCAGATCTTGGATTTTTTTAATTGTGCCATCCAAGCCATTCTTTAGAAGGCCGCCTAACACCTAATCCAATTATCAAAGTAGAACCGCCGGAGCCGAAGCTGGACCGGAGCTGGAGTTTTTATATATACCGTACTTTATTTTTTTAAAAGACAATTATATTCATGCCACAAATAACAAGGTAACTACTAATATCATGGGTATACCCGGCAACTACATATTGCGTAAGAGATAACTAACTAATTTTTAAAAATTTTATACATATACCGAGAAGCCGGAGCGCGCGCAGCCGAGCCGGAGACCTATAGAGCATCCGGTTAAGAAGTTATTACAATATTCAGAATCAAGTCGACAGAGAAATCAAAACAACATTAATGGCTATATGTCAGAATTTTAGATACCACTATCTACTATGCAAGCTTAACAAACATAATCTATATCAACCAACAACACAGCAACATACTACAAAGCTTGAACATTCTGAAATTTAGCGGATAAACAACGGAGAACCCATACAACCAAAGGACGAGAGCCATCGCACCCGAGATGAGCATAGAGTCATGCACAGATCAGCTTACCCCTGCGATAGTGGAGAAAAATTTCTCTAATGAAATATAAATATTTTATATGTATATTTCTAATTCGACACTAGACTTCCCGGTCCGGTTGCCTGCACCGCCAAATTACAGAAACCGGCAAGGAAAACCGCGATAATCAAATACAACCATGAAGTCGAAACTGTAAATTTGTAGGAAAGTGATATACAACTATACTATAATAGTCTAACTACCAACAAGTTACGGTGAACCAGTGATATACATGTACTACTAGAACTTTAATCTTGTACTAGACTACTCTTATTATCGACATTTGCTTTAAAATATCGTGCTATTACTCATGGCTTATATAACTTACGATAGGATTATATAATATATAGCTTCAGAGATTAACATATGTTCTTATGTAAAGCATTTACGTTACTGCTTATGAATAATCATGTTTTAATTAAGCATTGCCTTAACATTATTAATATTTATTTTATTTGAGATACTTTATTCTAAATTTATATAATATGTATTATAAAAATACTATTATATAAAAATTATAAATATTATTCATAAGTTTCTATATTAAAAAAAAAAAATACTTAGTAAGATTTTTTTGTTGGTAATATTTTAAAAAGAATTAAGTTATTCTAAATTTTAACTTTATGGATGCAATAAAATGAATATATTTATCATTTTTTATATCAATTATTAAGAATCTTTATATGATTTCAATTTACTTATCTATTTATAAATTTAATTTATTTTATACTTAATTGGTATTAGTAAAATACATTTTTATTATTAGTTATAGTTGGCATGTTTATTAATAAACTTATTTTACAAATTGTGTGGAAACTAGAATAACCTTTCTGGTCTGTGAAGACAAATGATTAATATTTCTTAGTTACGAAATTTATACTACTATTACAATAATATAACGCTAATGTGGTAGGTATTGGCTTCTTATGAATAGCGTCCTTGCTAGTGTTTAAAACAGAATTAGCTCATTAAGCTCACACAATTCATTCAAACTCAGAAAAATCATACACATCTAAAACCTCTCACTCTACACGAGATCCAAAGAAGATGACTATGTTGAACCTTATCCCTCACAAACACTAATACAGTGTAAATTTAAATCAAAAAATTGATACAACTTCGTCAAAAACTACAACCAACTCTTTCAAACAGAAAGTTAAACATTTTTTGGAATCCACTCCTCATTTACCGATGAAGTAAACCAATTACAACACAATCTAGTTAGTATATATTTTTTTTTTTTTTTTACATTCTAACTACAATTTTAACCGCCAGGATATCCCAAACAATGTAATACTATTTTCCTGTAAGCTTATTGTAGCTTTTTTGATATTTGATTTTTTTTTTTTTTTTTTTTTTTTTTTTTTTTTTTTGTTTTTTTTTCTAACCAGTTAACTGATGATATGGACATCATAAACCGCACTAAAAATATAATAGTTTACCTAGAGATATACGCAGAGATGTGTGTTGAGATATATGCAGATATGTGTTTTGAGATATATATATTGAGTGCTATCCTTTACGATAAGCTGACCCATTAATACTATCACATGATATTAACTATATATATATATATACTATCTATACTTCTATTTATTAACATTTAAAGTATATAAAACTGTTAAAGTGATAAATATATTGGTATCATATATATGATACTAGTATATAAATATTTATTATATTAGTATGAAGATATGTGATGATTTGTATTTATTATACTATGTTATTATATTATTTGCTGTTTCTATAAAAACATAAGAATTATTCGTCAATCTATTAGGGCTAATCGAAGGCGGTATTTGAGGTAATATTAAAACCTAACCGCCTCTAATGATACATAAATAATGATAGTAAATTATTATAATAAAAACAAAAAACATTTTGTTTTAAAAAAAAACCCCGTTTTTTTTGCCAAACAAGAAAAACCATAATTAAAAAAACACCTGGGGTTTTTTTTCAACAAACCCATATATTAAATAGTAGCTAATATATTAATATATATTATAAGTATGATAATATAATCATATAATATAAATGATGAACTAGGTTAACCTAATACTATAGAATTAAATAACAGATATGAACCTATACATCCTAATTCGCTAACCGTTACAATACAAACTATAATTTAATTGATCAGTACGTATATTAATCATATATTATAATAATATAAATAGGATACTATTTAAGATAGAACTAAAATACACGATATACAGTTAGATTAACATAGCTTATATTATATAATACTAGGACTAGTTAATAAAATTCACACTCACTACACACCCCACATATACTATATAATTTTCAAAAATTAAACATCCCAGGGAGTCACCACTTAACTTAAACTTTTTAACATTTAATATAACACCTAAATGAACTATTAACAAATATTAATTCACAAAAATAAAAAAAAACTCATGAATAAAATATCATAATGAATCTCAGGGAAACCAGCATTCACCCGAGATAGATTCAGGGCAACGAAGCTAACTGACAATTTCATAACTGGTATACAATACTAAACCTGTCACGAAAAACATAAAAGTGGACTGATCATATGAATTCGTCAGGACGAGTAGATAGTAAATTCTAATATGCAAATAACATCGAAGATATATTCTGTAATAAATATGAAATATATTAATATTTTGTATAATAACTATAATTAATATTTTTAATAATTAAATAATCTATATCTATTAACGAATTATTTCTACGGTGAGAAATATTACTAATATCCTACGTCTTCTAGGCATTGAGACGTCGCAATTATTGCATAGGCCGCCAAATATTGAGAGACACACTTGAGATTTAACCTACAAATCTTCCGAAATTATAAAGTTGATATCTCTGACGGAGTTCTCACGAGAGAGAAGGTGGACCAAAATATAATTTTGACTCCCATCACACTCTTTTTTCCCCGAAAAGATTTTATTTGCGAACGAGAGAGAGAAAATATACCAATTTGACAAATACAGATGAACAACAAAAATATTCATAATCTTTTTAATTAGTTTTTCCCTTTTAAAATTTATCCATCAACCTTTTCATTCTTCACACATGTGTGTGTATAAGAGAAGAAGAGCGACTGATTTTTCTGAGACAGCTGAGCGTAAATAAATCGAAGGGCTCAATATTTAGGGTAGAGGAGGAACAGATATATGATATTATAGTAACGGAAATAAGTCCTATACCCCAAGTCGATTCTACTACCTCTAGTACCGGTACCGATAGGAACTGTAAGTAATCACTCAGGAAAATAAACAAAACCCTACGACATTATATCGTCTACTTAATTTTATCACAGTCATCTTGTGAGTCTTAAAGCACACCTGAATAAATACGTATAGCATATCAGACGGCGGATGGTACTCAGCGGTTTGTATGTAATATATAATAAAGTTTGATAGATATTATCTTATTTTCTTTAAAACAAAAAAAAGACAACACACTATCGAAGCAATTATGGCAACTCTTATGTAATTTGCATTTATTTATCTAGAAATCAGTCCTCTCGTAAGCGAGCTATGTTCTGATTATTACTCAAAAAAACCTGTAATTATTTTTTCAACATTCATTTAAAGATTATTATTACAATATTTTAAGTTTTATTGTAACAACAGCAAGAATCTAGTTTTTTTTTCTATAATTTATTTTTTTGAATTATTTATCAGGAGAGGCTAGAAAAAATGCTCTTCCACGTCTCGGATCTCAGCATTCTTTTGCACTCTGACAAAGAAGATAGTAGTAAAATAAAGTAGAGCTTAGAGTTATTACGTTTTAATATAGTACATGACCTTTGAGGACGTATTTCAGGGATGATGCTGACCCTATATAATATAACTCTACTACAGTGACTTATATATTATATTACATTAGGTGACTTAGCTATACGAAACAATAGTCATTACATGCTTAATAGTATACATGATACCCTAATAATAACTTACAAATTAGATATATCAATAACAAAAAATCATAATTATAATAATATTGAGCTATATAATATAAATATTAGTAGTATATATATACTATATCCACCATCTAACTGGCCGCCGAATATAATTACAGTACCTAACCTTACACGTTTAAACTAGATAAAGTATGCTTGTAGTCGTGCTACATTTAATATTTCTATGAATAAGAATGCTATTAAAATAATATACCGATATAATTTATTGAATAATTATATTACATAATTATATATATGGGGTAGAAGGTAGGTTTCTGAGGGGAATTATAAGTATATAATTACTATATATGTGAGTGATGCATCCGATGTCAACAATTTTTATAATAATATATACCGGTTATGGATCAGCGGAACAGTAATAGGTAATCACGATATACATAAAATTTATATAATACGACACATGTTGGCGGTCTTACGGCGATGTGACATAATTGATATATATAAAGTTACTATAAACAATAAAGATCCGAATATTTACACATAATTCTTCACTGGAGAGAAACATCACGAAAATTTTCGATCTGGTTAATCATTCTTGAACCATTAAATTTAAATGCCTTATGGACTTACTGTAAAAATTTTTATTTTTGGATTGAACGAAAACAAATAATATTATGCATATCTATTTACTGGTGTTTATTATCGTATTATAATTACTTCTAAGGTCTAGATAAATAAAAATAATGAAAATTGCATTCACGCTATTGAATTGAAACCTAATAATAACATGAGCATAGGAATCATTCCAGCTTTAGATCATTTAAGGAATTGATTGGAGCTGCATTACTCTAATCTTTATATTAGCCTAATATTTTTTTCGACCCCCCCGCCTCTCCCCGCATTACTACTATTTTTAAAGTCATCAAATATTATGTTCGGCGATGCAATAGATGTTGTTCATTCAATTTACTAAATACATGTTTCTTCAGTATCGCACACAAATGGTGCTTAATGTTATTATACCTTAAATAATATTTTTCCGGTCCAAAGCACACGGGTAAATAGTAACAGAAGGGTTGAGCAACCGAGGACTCAGCATAGCCGGTGGCGTACAAACAGAACTTCCAGCTACGGAGCAACTACAAAATACAGGCCAGCCCTCGAATTCTGAGTTTTGAACCATCTTGAAACAGTTACACGTTAAGAATTTAAAGTCTATAGCACTTTATTTTTATGAGTCTGAAGAAGTAAGAAGGAATATAATATAATAAAGAAATAAATAAGAAAAGAGAGAGAAGGAGAGATTTAATAATGTTTGAGTGTTAAGAAAATCTAGATAAAGACTAGAAGAAGATAAGAAGCGATTAAAGATAGAAAGATAAGAAGTAATCGAGGTTGCATTTGATCTCCAATAGTTCGTCTTTTGAGTTGTTGTTGTCTGTTTGAGTTGTCTTGAGACTATGTTAGTTCGTTTTGTTTTGTTGTTGGTATTTATTATTTATATATGAGTGTATTGTTTTTTTGCTTGTTGGCTACTTTAATAGTAATGTATCTGAGTTGTTATTTATAGTATGTTAATTGATATGGCTCTGAATAATGATTGTTAATGAATTGGATGTGTAGTTGTTCCGTTTTATTGTAAGTATGTACATATAGTATTAGGAGTCATACGATTTTGTAATTGGTATAAGTGCTATTCCCTTAGATTTATACGCCCCGCTGCATTTGATAAACATCAGCATCGGATTAAGAGCATGCCATTAAGTACACTATACTCTACAATAAGATATAACATTTATATATGAATTAGATATATCAACTATTAATAAGAATAATATCATATATTCTATATAACTACTTATATACTAATGATTAAAAATATCGCAATGTAAATAAGTTAGATTATAAACCTATTATAATGTTATAGATATTATATGGGCAATATTAGCTAGCCAACTATTATAATAGAAATTCTAAAATATATAATATATATTTATATATTAATCGATAATATATAACCATATGAGACAAAGACAGAGTGGATAATATATAATCATTTTATTTGTATAATAACTTTAATACTATAGATATAGCTATAAAGATAATGATAATACTATAACCTAGTATTTACGATTATTAATCTCATATAAACATTCACGTTTGTATGATAATGTTTTATAATACCTATATACCCTATTTTATCCGTAAGTCTACACTTCTTGCAATAGAATTCTTAAAATATACAATCACTATATTTCTAGGAGTAAAATTCATACTAACTTAATGCACAGTTTATCTATTATTTATTGATTAGTTCCTTTATAAACATAGTGCACGGTATTGAACGATGATCTTACTAACTTCCTAACAATTCTCTAAATAACTATTATCATTAAAAATTTTTCTTAATCTAATAACTCGCAATAATTTTGATTCCTTTTTATTTTCAAATAAGCCCAAAGAACCTCAATATAGTCAAAAGGATTAATTATTTACTTACGCAGTCTATTTAACAATTATTCTTAGAGTTCTCTGAATTGGGTCTACGACACATACATTCTCTATTGCAGGATCTATGAATATACTCATTATACACGAGAATGTAACATTTTATTTTTTTATTATTTAGAAATACAATTACATATTACAATTATATAGTAAGATCATAAGGCTTTTATTAATATCAAACAAAAGCGTTCTATATTGAGCCGTTGAACATGCGGTAATACTCTAGTTGTATTTGATTTTTTCATAATAACCCCCCTATATATCACTATAATAACTATATTTTACTTAAAATATTACTTTATTATATATATATAATATTACGTAATAAACTAACTATCACTGGTCATAATAATGTGACTATAATAATTAATTTATTATATATATATATTAATCTATATTATATAACATATTATAAATAACATATATTAAGTTTAATAAATAATTATATGTTATATATCTATAATTACACGTGCTCACTATCTATTAATATTTATATATATTTAATACTTATACTATTTATATTATGATAAACCCAATTTACTATGTATTAGTATAATTAATACATAATAGTATAAATTTAATATTAATAAGAATTTATATAATATAAATTAATATAATCATAATACCTATACATATATCTATAAAAAATAATATGTTATAATATATATAGAATATTTATTTTTACTAATTAAGTATATATATATACTAGTAATTACTAAATACTAGTATTATAATATGTAGTAATAAGTAAGTAAAACTCAATATGGTAGTAGTAACTACGTTAATCATCTATAATAAGTATACGATATAATTATACGCTAATAATATATAATATATATATCTTAAAGCAAATATAATATATAAACTCAGTATATTAAATAGTTAGTCGCGCTTGAGTCGGGTGAATTAGTGGTGGTAACTTGTATCTTATACTACATTAGTGTTCATTTTATATTTTTTATTTTGTTATTTGTAAATATTAATTAACTTTAACTTTTTAAATAAAGTTACATATAATGGTATAATATTCTCAACTGTTTTAATTCTAAAGGGCTTATTAATCGATTCTGGCAGGGACAACCAAGCCCTAATATTTATCTATTTCAGATTGAATGTACAAGGATATTTCATATTGTAAGTTTACCTATTATTATTTTTTGGATAAATATGATAACACTATATATATTATTACCATCTCATGTATTAAATACTTATTAACAACTATTTATTTAAGTTTGATATTTTATATTCTTTTAAAACATTATCATAAATTAGTATCTATATAAATAATATTTAATATACGTTTTTGTGGATATTCTTCTTAATTAATTAATTGGATATTCTTTAATTTTTTATATTTATAGGATATTTAATAACTTTAAATTTATATCCTCCAAAAGTTTAGCCAACTTTCACCTAACGTATACATATTAGAAAACGAAATCTTTTTTATCATTTACAGAGAAATAATATAGATATATATTGACTATGTAACGCACTGTTAGTGCACAAGACTATGTACTTCGATGAGTATTATATGTATGTTCGCATGTATGGAATGTATTTGTAGTGTGTATGTGTGTGGTGTAGTGATGTGGTGTGGTGTGAGATGTGATTGTGCTGTGTGTGTGTGAGTGTAGGTGGTGAGATGTGTTTGATCGTGTGAGTGTGAGCTGGATTATGGTAAATTAACGCGTCAATTTTTTAAACATTATTTAATGCATGATTATATAAACAATATTTTAGTTTTGCTGTCTCTTTCAATTTAATTGAGACATTAAGGATTAAAACGTAAAGTTTTATTATTTAGAGGCTTTTTAACTAAGCAATATCCAAGTTTATCATATCCATTATTTAGAGAGAGCCGTATAGATAACCATCATTTTAATTGTTTTTATTTATCTCAACAATTAAGTTAATTAGTTAGTCACTGCTTTAATACAACGAACTCGCTTTTGTATCAGTGATGTGTGTGTGTAGAATGTGTGTGTGTGTTGTGGTGTGTGTGTGATGTGTGTGGTGTGTGTGTGTAGGTATGATGTACGTGGATTGAGTAACAACGAATGTAGAAATTTTTAAACTATTAAGATGCTATGGAGTTGATGGGTTCAGTTATGATGCGTTAAGCGGCTGATCGAAAAGACAGGCCTAATCGTAAGTAGACTGATGGGGGGTGGGTCGAAAGCGACGGAAGGTTTTCGATACTTGACTTGCTATATATGATTACGCGGCCTTGAGACTGATGCTAATCACGGAATCTGGTGGATAACTAATAAGTCCTCTCTAACTCTCATGACTAACATTTTATATTTAGCTCATGCAGAAAGACCGATTAATTATAGTAGATACCTCTAGTAGCATGCGCCAGTGAAGTATCTCTACATTTACAAAACATACAAACTTAATTAATCTCAAAACTATGAACTTTTCTACCTATACATTCTCACGTAATAAAATGGAGTGAGATGACTAGCTTCAGTGACCTAATAAACAACATAATCAACAACAAATAAGATACATAATGTCCTGTTATAACACGATAATAGATCCTCGAATCATTGAAATCACTTCTTTAATATGCTCGAAGTTTCTTGTAATGTGTGAGTACAAATACAATAACTTTATAGTCACATCACTTAGTCTTAATAATACTACCATCATTAACGAAAATGCTTCTAGATCATGATTTTAATTCTGTACTAAACTTATAGCACTATACACGTTAACCCTCTTAACTTAAATGAGAACACAAGGAGTGTTTCCCCCAAATTTTTTTGTTGACGCTAAATACTTAATCACTAAGCACTTCTCTGCATAGAAGCTGAAATTATAACTTACTTCCCAATATCATACTCTTACATTAATATCCAACATGCTGATGATACCTCTTATTATTTATTACAAGAAAAAACGGGTTGCGGAATTTCATTATAAACGTTACATCCAAAAACTTGAGTATGGACATAGGAGGACCTCCTCTTCACACTGGAATTTACATCAATTGACAGGACTAGGAAGGAGAGCAAAACTAGCAGCAAAAGTAACACATTCCAGTTTTCAACCATACGATTCTTTTAAGATGTGCACATATTCACGAATATATATATACACAGGAGCTATCAAACACTAATTCTATCTATGAACGATTACAAAACCATTTTTAGATATACGACACTTAACACGAAATCTATCTTGAAGTACCCTGACACTTACGCGAACCTTTATTTATAATAATTATTTTCTCGTTATTTAATTCAATTCACTACACTCATTTTCGTCGAGGATATCATCCATCATAATTCCATTAGTCAGTTTAGACATCTTACCACTAAAACGAGGAATGCTGACCTTGATGTATTATCTATCGATCCCCGGTGGACGAGTATATTGGTAAACCACTTTGTAATCTGACGGGTTGCTTAACTGGGAGGAAAACTATTTAGCTAGCCCGTCTCTGTTAATATTACCGTCGTAATCATCCAAAATTTTCTTTCTCGGTAGAGAACTAGTCTCTACACCTGGCAAAAGTTTGAACGTTAGGTTTTAGTGCTTACTCTAATTACACACCGTAAAATTTTCTGGCTAACTTCGGTCTAGATTAATAGACAATAATACACTTTGCGGTGCTCGAGCTTAGAAATTAGGTTGGTGATATGTTGTATTATGTTTTATATATGGCTAACTCAGCATCCTGAGACTTAACAACCATTTCTGGGAGGTAATGATTTATCTGCTGCTTTATAACTTTGTTGTATTTTTTCGATTCACTTTCTTCGGATATTCATTGGGGGTACATACCGATTGGATTAAGAGTGGGTGCATGCAATCCTTACTAAGGGGAAGAATGGTACAACATATATAGAGCAGAGTTCATTCCTCTTCAAGTCGTTAAATCATATTTCTCCCGATATATGTATATTTCGAGTTTCTATGGCATTTCAGATGAAAGCCGCTTGCTTTCTCATTCTGATGCTGAACAATCGTATCGTTGTACAACCTAATCAATACTAATCGATATAACAAATGATTCTACATGGAATGGGCCAAATTAATAAGTGAAGCGACGAGGCAGTGTCGACGATATCTGAGAGCACTAGATCAGAGAAGATAGCACTTCTCTTGCGCTTATTAATATCATCATTTATAATACTCGTTATTGACATTTACTTGTTATTTAATTTTATATAATGATTTCTGGGTTCTCTGAATGTAGATTGTCATAGATTCTTAATATATTTGAGAACTCGAATACTTAGGCGTGATCAGCGACCCTTATTAGTATTAAAATAACTAAAAAAGAGAGCTATGTGACGAGTACATGTGTTTGTAATCTGCATTACTTGGTTTACTCCCTCTCAGCGGACAAAGAGATTATTTATAACAAGTTTCTGCATCGAGGGCAGCCTTGGGATTGCGAAAGTATACTCTATGGGCTTAATCTAACAAAGCTTACTATTGATTAGAAAATCGTCTTAGCATCAATTTCCTTATTATAATTTCCTCTTCATATCATATGTCTGCTTCTAACAGTCTGTCCTGTGACTCAGGAACTCTCGTGGAAGTCTACGTCGTGAATTAAAGGCGCCAACTCTACTTCGGCCGACAGGCGGCGATCAGGATTGGACGGCTCTGTATTGTATTACGGACTATATCTAAGGACACCAGAGCCGTTTTTCTCATCTGGAGATAGCTTGATTCTGCGCACTCAGACAAACAGCTTGAAGTATCTACTTTAGGTTATCTAATGCGTTGCTTTCCTGTAGAACCGAGAAATCTAGTCACTTCTCAGGGATCTGGTGCCACGTTGTTTCTATATTGTCCACTAATAAGCATAACCCGTGATGATAATGAAAAACTAATGAATTACATTAAAAGAGTATTTGTGCTAAGGAGTGATCGTATCATATGAAAGATTCTTAAAATAAGATGGAATCGTATATTGTCTAATGAAGAACAGTAGGAGTAGATAGGTGGTTCTATTACGTTTCGAGTGGACATTCCTCTTCTCCTTGTGTGATATTTGAGAGGCGAGTGATGAGATAATGGCTGATAGAGCACCATGAGCCGCTGACTCCCGTTAACCTAGTTCAATCTCTAACTGCCTCTACAAAGATATATATACTAAGCGAGCTTCGTATCTCTATACATTGTGACTTGTTTACATATGACGCGCACAATGTCCATCTAGGAAATAACCCAGAATTAATACCTACTCCCGGGGGGAACAATAAGAGCGAGAGCTCAGCCATCACGCAGCTGATCCTTCTAAGACCCATCAACCTTTGGTGACTTGCTCATTTTCATCATTATGTAAGCGGCTCATCGTTAGATTTATTTGAGAGATCTCTTCTATATAGTCCATCCATCATATTATAGTTTGCCCATTATTGACATATCAATATGCGAGTACGAACATTGGTATAACCCTACCTTTTTCATTGATCATAGATACACGAAGAACTTTGGCTTTCTCTGGAGAAACCTCAGATGGAATCAACTGAGTGCTATACTAGTTACCTATGTGCTAAATCTGAGATTCTATATCGTCTTCTTTCATCATATTTGACCTTAGGTGCCGCACGGGAAAAGAACTTTGAGAGCAGATTTAGCCGTTGAAACTACTCACACCATTTGAACAAACAAGTCATTTATTTTGACCACAGCGCCTCTATGGTACTTTAAGACAGTCTACCATGACAGGCCATCTCATACGCCTCGTACTACTATATCCGAATATTGAGTTTCTTTTCTCTTCTCTGATGCTTTATTCATCATTTAATATCAGGTATATCGTCAATTCTCTCATACCTGAGAGCCATTACGATTCTTATCTTCCGCACAGACTTTCACGAGGTAAAAGTGAGAACAGGAAGCGCCACCTCTTCTCCTTTCCTGTTAATTGTGGTCTTCCTCAGGGTCACTAGTTCGTTCCCTATCTCCAACTTTACTCTCATATATACATCTCTTTCATCAACGAAATCCTATCACACAAGCTCTAGTAACTCACAAGGCTCTGCTTGTCCCACTCATAATATTAATCGACGTTCGCGATTTTGATGCAATTAGATATTGGTGTCGTGAATTATATTTGAATATTTTTTAAAAACAATCAATATTGTCGGTAAGATGCTTTATCGTGTGGCGTTAGACTATATATTTGTCATTTATATATGATCAATTGGTGAATTATTCTATAGGAGAGATTCGTAAAAAAAGATATACCGCGAAATTTTGATAAACCACTAACTTGGGGCTACGATTACCCAATTTATAATAAATAAAGCACCCTTGAAATGTTACGAAAATAATGTAAAAAAAAAAAAAAGCTCATTAAAAAAAAAAAGAGGTGAAAAAAAAAATACATTCTATTTATTTTTGCTATTATCCGGAAATATTAAAACATAAAAACATACAAACAAAATCTGAGAATTTTTTTTAAAAAACAAAATAAAAAAACTCATTTCAAATTAATTCAATTTTTTCACAAAGAAATTGTCCATACAATTTGACAAAATACTTCCTAGAGACGAATGACCTTAAACACTACTATACACCACTCTTAATTCTAATTTACTCAACAACCTCTCATACAATAAGTTCCCAATATTTTTGGCTATATATTAGAACGATAAATTTGCAACCCATCATACGTTTTCAAAGCTAATCCGGCCACGAAATTTCTACGTCACATTAAACTCATGTATCATGGGTACGACATCTGGATAAGGAGTATTCTACACGGGTGAGGCGGGTAATACCAGTCCAGCAAGGCAATGGATTATAAAAATTTGCCAAACTCGCTGGTGCCAACGAGGGAATAGCTTACATTCTACCGTCTCAACAGCACACCTTTGATACAAGTCAACTTCCACCTTATTATAATCCGCTACTTATACATTGTCGAGAAGCATTGGCCATCCGACATCCGAATGACCTGCCTAAATACGTCATCATCCATATATGATTACTCAAACACTCAAAACATTATCAATTTAGGCATTTACATCAACACAAAATATATCAGAGCAGTTTACGGAATCTCTTTTTAGAGTAGAAACCTCATAATTCTATGGAGATGAACAGTAAGCGATGAAAACTTCAACCGCACCACAATCAAAGTTAAGAAAGCTTGCTGACTGAAGTTCGTACGCTAAACAATTTTTAGGATCGCGGAAGCCTGAAAATATCTTTAATTCTCACCTTCTGCATTTGCAGGACAGAGACTAACAAAAATTTTGAGAACGACAGACAACTGCAGGAAATATCAGCATCACCAACCCGCTAACAAATTAACCCATGGATTAATCTATGACAAGTGACACTCCATCTATCAGTTTCCTCGATCTTGTGAGGTATACTTGCTGTATAAGCACCTGCAATGGGGGGCTCCGCGCCCAACGAAAACTAGGATGCATAACTATAGCAGAAATCAGATAAATTAAAATCTTGTCATGATTTTTTTAAGTAAGATTTGAGATCTAATTTTTAAAAATAGAAAGAGTCATCTATTAACAGTTCTACCCTCATAAGTGAATACAAATAGGGGTTAGTGTATTAAACATGTTCAAAATTACTCACTTTACTTGAAGACGGTCCTGAATAATTACTGCGGAAGTGAGAATTTGCAGCCAACTTAAGTCGTCTATTCTATATCATATATAGGTACTACATGCGTAGAGCGTTAAGGGAGTTGGACCCACGTATTATCCACATGCATTGCCGTATCGCCCTCTCATTATTATAATAGCAATACAAGGGGTGCCAATGCTCTCGAAATGAAATTGAGCGTGAGGTAAATTGAGAACCCAAGACTTGTTCCGTTGTGTGCTATCTTTTCTTTCCACAGGCTACATATTTACTGACTCACTGTGGGAAACTCCTTCTCTTCTGTTATTCCAACTATATTTACTCTATTCACTCTATTTAATTATGCCACACCGTCTTAGCGCATCAAACCTGAAGAGATTTATTAATTCGCCTTATTAAGGTCTGGGGATATGGGTGGCGGTTTTCTTACTTGGTATATTTTTCATGCGCCTTCATTTTACCCTTAAGAAAAGGGCTCTTGCCCGGATGGTTGTGTAGGTACCTGTTAATTATAAAAAAAAAAAATATATATAATTATATAATATAATCAGTATTATATATCTTATAATTTATATATATAAGCATAATTGTTATAGTAATATTAAATAAATAATAATATATAGTATTAAATAATATTAATATATATATATTATAATATTATATTAGATTATATAATATATACTATAGTAATATAATATATATTTAGTATAATAATCTGACATACCTTATATATTAATTCATTTTAATTGAGTTCATTATAAAAATATAACTATTTAGTTTTTAACTTTATGAGAATATTTAGGATTTAATATATGTATGTTATTTAAATTCAAATACAGCATATATATATTCTATAATATACATTAAAGATAAGATATATATACTATGTCTGCTTATAATCGAATATATGTCATAGATATTAGTTTTAATTAAATATAATAATATTATAGCGATATAAACATGATAATAATATATATTAATATATAAGTATATATATATATATATTAATGATCTACATATAATTATATATATACTATATAAATATCAGTGGCGACTCCTAATACCCAGATCTTTCTACTACTCGTGAGCCTACTTCACTATATTATCTCTCTACTCCTCTCGTCTTCACAGATATAAATCTCTCAGAATCTCTCTTTATCCGTCATAATAACTGTTAATATATATAATATATTATATATAGTATATACATTTATTTATACATTATGCTCTAATATATGTATATATATTACTAAATTATATATACTATAATTATATAATATTAAGAGGTATATATTATAAATAATAATTATAACTATAATATATATTATAATAATATATAATATATAATAATATATTATTATATATATATATATATTATAAATATTATTATATATATTATATATATATATTTTAATAATTTTATATCTCCTCCTTTACTAAATGTATATAATAATCTATATATATATATCTATATATATTAAATAATATATATATATATTATATATACTATATTAGATATTATAATCGTATATTATATGTTTAATACGTATAAATAATACTATATACTTAATATTATATATAATAATTATTAATATATTATATATAGTATCCTATATATACTAATATATATATTACCTATATCTATACTAATACACCTTGCTATTATATAAGTAGTACTAATACACATATAAATAATATATAAAGATTATAATATTTATTAATAATATTAATAATTATAATATGATTATATAGTTATATATATATATAATATTATAATATACTATAATATATAAGTTTAATTATAATGCATATTATTTATATATTTATATATACTTAATTATTAATTATATATATATTTTATATATATATATAATTATATATATTAATTAATTAATAACCGGTAATAATACTTAAATACATTGAATGATATTACTGCATAAATACAACGTTCTTTTATGTATAAATCAATTTATCTTGAGTTTTAGCAGTGGTACTGATAATATTTATAATACTTTCAATTTAATGAATAATTTATAATACTATTAATATAAATTTTTATCGCCTTACCATGTAGTATGATTCAGGTATTTTAGTATATTTTTTACAATTTAATTTAATATTGTATTTATTAATTACTTATTTCTGTTATATAAAAAATTATTAATTTAATAAAATAGTATAGTATGCGTAAACATTTATATGGTAAACATATTTAAGAACAGAGGGTTCTACTGAGAGTTTAACATTAATTAAGCAAATTCATAGAGATTCAAAACACTAAGATCTTGAAATCGCCCGGTAGCTAATTCTGATTTGGGACATTTAGAGTACTGCCGAGCTATTTTTAAAAGGGTATTTATGTAAACTTTTTTGATTGATAGGAGGTTATATATTATATTAAATGTAAATATTTTTAGCATAATCTTTTATTTTAATTTATATTTATATGTAATAATAGAATTCAACAAAATAAACGAAAATTTTATAAGGTGCGTTAAAGATTTATTTGAAATTCTGCAACAATAGCATAGTTGTTCTATACATTGTGATTTTGAAATATCGTGCTGAGCTATTCTTTCTTTCTCATCTTTTTTATATATTACACGGTAAGTAGCTACCACCTGAATGTTGCAAGGATGATCGCCTGGATATATATTATATAGACACTAATAAAGGATTTATTTTTATATTCTTATCAAATTTTATAAATTAAAAGAGTAACTAGTTAGATTATTGAGATTAATATCACAATTCTGTTAAAAACTAGTATACATTATTATATAGTATTAAGTAACTAATAAAGCAAGCTTTATTTAATAACTACTATTATTTATTATTATACCATTAGTATAGGGTTTACTACAATTTTAATACTAATGGTATACATTACATATAATATATTTATATATAATTTAATGTGAATATAAATGTTTTTGTATTTTGTTATTCTTTTGAGCGTGTGACGAATTATCCAGAGGGTTGTTTTCTTTATCTAACTCTTATAAGATTTAAGACATCGCTCACTTTACATAAAATGCAAGCTTCCATAACATATCAACTTATTATAACGGATAAAACAGTTATAATTAGCAATATGACGATATATAAATACTATTCAACATAAAAATAGAAACATAGACTTAGTATAACCTTCGTATTCAATAAATCCAAATTTTAAATATGAGTTTTGCCACTATCATTGCCTATTTTGCATATTTTTGTACTGTATTATAGCTATGTCACGTGATATATATCACTTTATAGTTGTCAATCCCGTTATCTACATCTATCATGCGTTGGTAAATGGCATTTTTATGAACCATCTATTGATGTATCCATTATGAACGCTGGATTTCTATTAATATTTCTTTTTCTCATAATGTACACAATTCGATATTATCAGAATTAACGTCAGATATTGATTCTTTTTTTAATAAAATGGTTCATCATGCACCTGCTTAGGTATATAGGTATTCAGGGACTTCAGCATACTCCTCACCTCGATTCATTTTATATAATAGAATGTATATTATTAACATGTGAAGTGTGATTATAGCTAACATATCACTGGTGGATTATTAGTCTCTATTACATGTGTTATCCAGACTACTAATATAATTATCGTATTACTAAAAACAGATTCTGTTTTATGTGAGTGCACTACGCCATTTCAATCTAATAGGGCTAATCCTTTACTTTAGTCGACACGGTTACAAATATTTCTTGTATCGAGTTATCAATACTCTGGCGCATATTATATAATAGTTCCTGTATTTAATCGTAAACACATTATTCTAATCACTCATATAGATATGTTTACCCTTTAGGAAAAGTGTTATAAGCAAAGTACAACACTATTTCACCATACTAATCGGAACGCTCGTCAGCAATACCTTTGCGCACATGAGAACTGGGTGGAGTCCTCCCATTCATAACTTTAATCTAATTATAAGGATTTTAAGTTAATTATATCCAGAAATATTATTTTTAAATAGATTTTACAATATCTCTGGTTTGTAGACACCAAATGTTGTTGGTTAATGAGTGCTATAGGTGAGCGGATATGTACTGAAGATTTTGTGCGATGTGGTGTGACTGAGAGCTATGAGAGTGCTGCGAGATTCACAGGTTCATGTCGCAATAATACATTAGCTCAATTTGTTTATTGCATGAAGCGCTAACTGCTACAGATGGCGCAAGGTGAGTATGCATCGAGGGATCTAGGGGGAGTAGCTTTGGATACTAAGTTACTTAGAATAAGGGAAAATGACGAGGCATAGATGGTGAAAAAATGAAAACATAATTCAGAAATCTTCTAATTCATGGTTTTTCTCGTGTATATAGTAATATGCCTAGTGACGAGAGCAGATCGACGTCGGACTCGGCTTATTGAGCAGTGAGTGTATTTTTGATTTCGAGCATGGACTATCTTAGAGAGAATATAATACTTAATCGTAACAATGTATATCAGTGATTAAATGAAATCCAGGTAAGAGAGAGTTTGTAACTTGACTTCGATACGGAAGGAAGAAGAGAGAGGAGTCTGAGTAGCAAGCGGTAATTCACTTTATAGGTTCACTCGAAAAATTAAGCACTCTTTCAGATAAAAAAAGTGAGTCATATAAAGTATATCTCTTTTACATCCGAGATTGTAGTTCTTAACTATTTAGTCTCATACCGATTTTAGCGTTATATATGGTATAGAGAAGTGACAGACGAGTAGTTTCAAGAGTATTATAATTAAAAATGAGTGTTAACAGCGGAATGAATGAGATGTATTAATTATATACTATACGATATGATTTCATAATATTACAATCATAAGGCACACTATTATTGTTCGAGTATATCAAGCTATTTGAGAAGTAGTAACTAAGATAAATTTATGATCGTTACAGTATGGGGGATCTTGTATCGTACTGTAAACATGTAAGATATGTTTATAAGTATAGTTATTTGTCTATTAGTATGTATGAAATAAATTATTAAAATGTTTATCTCATAGCGGGTAGTTTTTCGTAAGTTTGAACGTCGGGGTTGAAATGCTCACGCTCTATCGGAAAAAGTTGGATAGTATTGTGAGATGAGAGGGGTTGCAGAGCGTTGTGGTTAATACAGAAGGGTATACAAGCGTGAACTTTAGAATGAGAGGCATCTGTGCAGAGTATGATATATGGTAAACTAGGTTGTCGATTATGTGTTGGAAACTCTCATGGTCATCTTCAGTGGAAAGCCGAAGATAAAAGAGAATTTATAATAATGAAGTTGACGAAAATACAGTAAAGTATTTGCATCTATATTGTTATTTTTTAATACATAAATAAAGTGGTTAGTATATAAATTAATAAGTTGATATTAAGTACTAGGATACTGAAGTGAGGAATATCTGGAAAGAGTTTAAGAACTGAGAGTTGATAACGAGAAATATTACAAAATAGATAAGGTCCAAGTATTGTAATTTAGATGGAATAAATTTAGGAGATGGTAATCTGATCAGGAGGTAGTACGCATGGGAAGGAATATAGAAGTGGTTTCATTATTGATAAGTTTTTACTCAGAGGGATAGCAGGTAGAGGTAGTAGGAGGAGGTTAGGTAGTATGAGGTCGAGATTGTATGGTTCTGAGGTTATTGTAATATTAAAGGGAGGCTTTGTACTCATACAAATCACTATTATTATAAATCTCCACATAAAATATATATATATCTATAATACTATATATATATAAATCCCAGCAGGGGATATGTTACAAAATGTATGTTACAATAAATAATGAGATGGATATATAATTATCACATAGTCACTACTGTACCTTTGTCAGACTTTGAGGGTCATAATAAACGTCAACATTATATTTTTAAATAACAAATTAAAAAAACGTTTGTTAATTAATACTTACTTTTAAAGTATATGACCAATGCATATTTGTATTTTGCAAACGAAAATAAATATTTTTAAAAGAAGCAACGGACATTAGCACTTGCTTAAACTAATGAAATTAAATATAAAAACAACTTAAATATTCTTAACTACGTTTTATAAAGTATTATGATCCACGAAAAGTAAATGTGAAAATATATAAATAATTAGTTTTTCCAGGGCACTTAAAAAGAAAATTGATTGTAGATCAAAAAGTTATTATAATTATTCTTTTATTTTTGAAAAGTAGTAACTAAAAATCGGAGTGATAATGATAAACTGATTTGAATTTCTGATTCAATATAAAACATAGATTTAAGTTCATGCATTTTTGTTTCAATTTGTGGCTTCAAAATGCTTAAAACTTTTTCTAGCGGGTAGTGTGATTCATTCTTACAGAGGGCTTAATGAGATATAAAATGATTCAGAGATAGATAGATATAAGAAGAACCCAAAGGGGGAAATTTTTTTTATAATAAAGTGATGAAATTGTAGTTCTGAAAAGGTCAAGAATATTGAATTCATTTTCAAATCCATTAAGGATCTGGGTAGAGAGTTACACCACTTTTTTAAGGTTATTCTGGAGAGAATAAAGAAGGCAAGTGTACCGGCTGTATCTTGAGAATCAGATGAAAGGCATTGACTTTTGTGAACATTGATAGCTCTAGAAATGGTAATTTAATGGAAAGATGAAGAAAAATTTGGTCTATTCTGGGTTTAGATAGTCGAATAATACAGTATAGTCAGAACAAATGAATTTATTTTTAGGCTGGCGGGAGAGTCTAAGTTATAAGGTGGAAAATTTGGAAGTCTCCAAGTTAGAAATACGAGAACAAAGTCGTTGCATTCATATTAACGACATCCACATTTGGTTGAAAATTGAGGTTAGAGATAGTATGAAAGAACATAGTATATAGAGTTTTCTTTCGGGGCGCATAGGCACTGGAGTTTCGCTAAGAGATGTGCTCCAGACAAAAAGAAGTTATTCTATTAAGTGAAAATTACATTAAAAACCGCAAAAAAAAAAGAATGAAAATGAAGGTTTTTTATCCGAACAAATCTTTGGCAAAATCTTCGCGATGACTTTAACTCCATTACCAGAGACCATTAACTTCTAAGTAAGGCGATGATGATGCAGAAAAGGTCAAAAGCAAAATGTTGGTGTTTGCTTTATTTGTTTACAATTGCCGCTAATTATTATTTAATTAAATATTGTGAATTATATATTTATGTAAATGAAATTTTGTCCAATATTGTGGTAATTTGTGTAAAGAAAAAAATACCCAAAAAACCCCACATTTAATTAAGCCTCACCCAACCAGAGAAATAGGGCAAGCGTGCAAAACCTTCGACCGGGGGACCCTAAACTTTAGTTGTTAAAGGAAGCGGCAGGATATATTTTTATAAATTTTATTTTCATAATTTCGTAGGTATGTAGCTGAACGTTTTCCAAGGCCTACGGGCTATTGGCCAACCAAAAGCAAAACTGGAAACTTTAAATAAAATGTGCCCAGCAAAAACACATCTTCAATCTCAATAGGTATTTTTTTATTTAAACGCTTATAATTTAATTCCATTTTTAATTTTTTTCTTTAATATTTCTATTAAATAACATACATAAAATTTTAAATAATATTTATACTTTATTTTTTTTTCCTAGTTTCATTTACTTTGTTTCCATTTGGTTTTAAAATTTGGTCTCTGACGCCATGAAATATGATGTGACGTTTTCCTTGAAAACTGTCTTCGATTAGTAAACCCGAATAAGGGAAAAGGGTTGTTTTATAAAAATAGCAAAATTTTTTTAAGATTGCTTATGGCAAGTTGGGAGAAAAAATACGCTATCTGAGGGCTAACCTTTAAGGGGAAAGTCAAAAGACGTTTTTCAAGGTTTTGATGCGTAAAATACGGCGGCCTTTAGGGGGCCGTATTTAACATACCGGGCCTTTTCTCTTCCTTTCGTCGGGTTCCTTTCAAGGGAAATTTTCCTCCCTTTAACGTTAAATTTCAAAATTTATTGGGGAAACGATCCTTGAGAAATTTTTTCCATAAGGAAGCCTTGACGTTCGCAAAATACTTGGCAAAATCTCTTCCTTAGTCAAGGGTAAAGCCCCCTGTCGAAAAAAACCAACCTTGAACCCCCTAAAATTTTGTTTTCCGACGGCCAGGCCATTTCTTGTTTTTTATTGACAAATTTGTCGCTATTTTATGTTAATTATCATTTGGTTAGGCATTTATTATGTTTAAGGTTTGTCAAATATTTATATCTATAAAATAAAGGGAAAAAAAACCAAAAAAAACCAACATTTTTAATTAAGGTTTTCACACCAGAGAGGGAAAGATAAGCAAAAAAGGGCGTGGGCGAAACTCGGACCGGGGGGAAAACCTAACTAGGTGTTAAGGAAAGCGGCAGATGAATTTATATTTATCATGTAAATTTTCGTAGCTAGCTACGTTCAGCCTAAGGCTTTATGCCAACCAAAAGGCCAAACTGAAGTAATTTTTTAAATGTGAAGCAAAACAACATCTCAATTTCCTAGATTTTTATTTAAAAAAACCGCGTTTAATTATTTTCCAAAAATTTTTTTCTTTTAAATTTCTATAAATTTACATAATGTAAAAATAATATTTAATTATTTTTATAACTTTAATTTGTCGATTTCTGGATTTAATCATTACATAATACATATAAGAGACGTTCATTTAAAATTATTTGATTGCGTTCCTTGAAAACTGTCTTTTGGAGGTTGGTATTATCAGTTTAAAAGTGAAAAGGTGGTGAAAAATTAGGGCAAAAATTTTTTTTTTAATCTATTGCAAGGTTGGAGGGGAATCCTTATCTGAGGCTACCTTTACGGAAAGCCAAGACGTTTTAAAAATGGATTCGTAAATTACTTCTCGATTACGATCTTGTCCTTGAAAGTCGAGGCGCGTGGGTTTCAAAAAAAGCCAAAAAAAAAAGTAAAAGAACCAGAATCATTGCTGCCGATGTTTACTAGAGAAAAGGCTTTGCGGGTTTATGGAAAACCTTAGTTGAGGTAGAGAAAAAGGCTGTCTTGCAGAGGGGGAACAAGAAAAAAATTAAAGGAAAAAGTATTCGGGGAAGGGAAAACCCATTTGTTGCCTTTTTCCAGTCAAGGCTGTTGTGCTCTAAGGAATGGGAGTGGTGGGAAAAAACATTGGAAGTTTTATATTTGAATTGGGAATCCCAAAAAGGGGGCTTGGGCTAGGAGTGCTAATGTTGGGGGAGAAACATTGCTGAAGAGAAAGATTATTTGTTCAAAACGGTTTCTTCCTGAAAAAAAAAAAATAGGGCAAAGGAAACTAAAGAAGCAAAAGGAAAAACATAGAAATTGTGGTATTTGAGGAAAATTATTTGAAGTTAAGGAAAGCGCAAAGGGGGCGTTAAATCACTTCCAAAAATATTAGTTTAATGTAGAATAGCGATAAGAAAAAAAGGATTATTTAAAAGAACAATCAAAAGAAATCGGGCATGTTATGTGCCGTGGTAACGCATCTTTAAGAATAGAAACTTGGTAGGGGGGGAATAATCCAAAACCAATGTTTCTCATGCGGCAAAAAAGCCATATTTAGTAGATGTTGCAATTTCGAGTAAATAGGACGGAAAGTTTGTCAGGGGAGAAACGGGGAAGGGGAGTAAGGGAGAATTATGGCGAAAATTATTCCCTTAAGGAAATGGACTTTCAACGGATTTTTTTGCCTTTAAAAATGTAAAAGATTAAATGGCGAGTTGGGTTGTTTACGGGTTAGTGGATTTTCAAGGGGGGCTGTTTCAAAAGTCCTTTTAATTTTCAAAAAAAAATAAGGAAAAGTTAACGTGAAAAGGGAAGATAAAATTTTATAAGAACGTTGATGGAGGCAAGGTGAAAAAACAGTCGAGAAGATTCCGGGCTTAAAAAATCGAATGGTGGGGATTTGAGATTTGAAAGTATTGGTGGTTAGAGGGAAGATGATGAGGGGGAAACATTGAGTATCCCTGGTTATTGGAACCTTATATCGGAAGGTTTGTTTGGGGTGACGATAAAAGAAAAATATTCATTTGTTCGGTGGTTGAAAGCTTTGGAAGAAGGAAAACCCAAAGTGTTATTTGGAAAAGAAAGGGAACCATGGGAAAAATTTATAATTGAGTGTTTGTGAAAAATTAATGATTAAAAGATTTCCGCATTTTTTTAAGGTTTTTTTTGAATATAAAATGAACTTGAAAATTTAATTTTTGGGAAGATTTTGTTCAGAGTTAGTTTTTTTAATAAAGGCATTTGAAAAAAAGAGGTGAAAGATTAAGATGAGGTGGAGGTGATTTTGGAGATGATGAAAAGGGGAGGGATTTTGGTTGGGGAATGGGAATGGTGATGAAAAGGAATGGGCTTATTGCCCCTAAATTTGCGGTGGGGAACAAAACAACAAAAGCCCCAAAAGTAGTGGCCCGTTTAGATTATTAGAAATTTGAAACAAATTTCGTTGCGTTGCCACCCACTTATATGTTGGAGTTTGTGCGTGAGGTGGTTAAGGGGGAAAATGGAGAAAAGATAAAAGGAGGGAGAAAAAATTGGTCGTTTTGAAAAGCGCTATTTGGCCAGATAAAGCGAACCAAAGAGCTTGGGGAAAGCATCAAAACCTAGTTGAAGTTTTGAGGAAACCGACTGCTGACGAGCTAGGGATTTGTCTGTTGCAGTGCCGAGGATATTGACGAAAATTTCTTTTTAAAAATAGTAGGGAAAAAGGGAACAGGATAGTTTTTGAGGGACGGAATCATACATCGGGACCGATAAAATTTATGGTAAATAGAAAAAGCAATTGAGGCGGAGGAAAGTAGGAAAAACATCTTTGGAAATTGGGAAAGGGTGGTTTTAGATGGGCAGGGGGAGGGTTTTGGAGAAGAAGTTCTGGGATTGAGATGTTTCCAATGGAAATTAATGGAAAATTATTAATAGAGAAAGACGGAATTTGATTGCCCAAAAATTGATGAAAAATTTTTTGGAAAAATTTTTCAAGAAAGGGAGCCAATAGTTGGGAAAGTTGATTGGGCATTATCCAATCGGGGGATGGTTAAGGGTAATGCAACTTGTTAAAAAAAAGGATTTGGTAAGTAGTTCAACTATATTTTACTTGATATACGAATGGGAAAAAATGCAAATGAATTATTTGTCCAAAGTTGTGAGAAAGAGGTTGGAAAACAAATGGAATCCTTGTGAAAGTGGAAGTACTGGGTTCGTGGGCTACTTTTTCCCAAAGTAAGGGGAGATATGGTTCCGACGGCCAAGGCCCAAATTTAGCTTGGGAGATATCTTGGAGATAGGATGGGGAAAAAACAGTAGAAATGCTTTGGCTGCTAGGAAAGGGAAGGCCCAATTTGCGGTCAACATTAAATGTGCAGAACTGTGACCCGCGTTTTAAAAAAGGGGACTGAATTTAATGAAAAAGGTTTTTTTTTAAGGGAGGAGGAAAAAAAAATAAAGTTCATTCCGAAAGGACGGTGGTTAAAAACTGGTTTAGGAAATTTTCGATAAAGCATGGATTATAGATTGGGAGAAATCGAAAAGGTTGCCGCTGAAATGGTTGGTGAAAAAGGAAGATTGGGATATTTCAGATATTTAATGAGAATTTGAGTGGAAAAAAATAAAAAAAAAAATAATTTTTAATCAGAAGAAAATAAAAAAGCGGATTAATTTGACAATAGCCAGTAGGTGATGGTTGGGAGTTCTTTTAAAAATTTGGATTGAGGGGAAAAGAATTTGCTGGCATGGCATTAAGAGGAAATGAAAGGGAATCCCAATGGGAGAAAAAATCATTGGCCGTTTGGGGAAAAAACATGTTTTGCCAAAGCTGAGAAGGGTAGGACAAAAGAGTAAAAACATGAAGATGTTGAAGAGTGGGGCCATAAAGAAAATGCAAAAAAGGTTCAATTCAAATTAGATCCTAATCCAGTGGGAAAAAAAATATGGATAAAAAGAAGTTAGGGCCGTTGTGGGTAATATGAAGAGAGATGGGGCAAATCCGAAATAAGGCATATGGGAAAAAAGAAAATTTATCGGAAATAGATTGGGGAGAGTAGGTTTTGCCACATCTGAAAGGAATTTTTAAAGGGTGAATGTGGGAAAAAGAAATTAGTTGGGAAGTTTGAGGAGTATCTTTGAAACCAACCCGGTTTCTTAATGAAAAAATTATTACTGGATAAATGCGCGCAGCTTAGAGGGGAGTTTGAAAAAACTTGGAGGAAGGACTTGCAAAAGAAAATGGAAAACGTGGATTTATATTCAGGCGGGCAATCAGAGTAATTTGCAAGGAATTCATTTGAAGAGGAAATCCATTAGGGTCCAAATCCAAAAAGGATTTTGGGGAGGAGTTCAAAAAAAACAAGGTTGATTCGGAGGCCCGGTCTGTGTTATTACCCACTTTTGCAAGAAATGAAGGAAAAGTCGATTGGGCCCGTGTTCGATAAAAATGACAACGTATGAAGGGAGCGGAGTCCGGATATAAGATAAGTGTTTCCCTAAGAGAAGGTGGATGAGGAATGATTAAGTGAAAATGGCGCGAGGAAAAGGATGGGAAGCCCCAAAAAAGGGGCGAGGTGGGTCGAGTATGGGGATGAGGCAAGAAGTCAAAATAGGTGTCAAGGAGAAAGAAGTGAATGGAACGGGGATCCCCGCGGGAGACATTAAGTCGTGTGGATGTGTCGGAAGAGGAGTCAGATTGTGTCAGTTCGGGAGGAAAAGGCAATCAGGGGCATGTAGGAAGTTTGGATGGAAACATAGTAAAGGCCCGCATGAATGGTAGGAATATGTGGAGTTTATTGGGTGTGTCACAAGGAAACGAGCCAAAACCGAGAAGTGATTGAGTACCTGAACAATGAAGTAATAAATAAATATAAATAAGAAATGAATAAATGAGAGAAAGTAAAATAAGAAGAAGAGGAAATGTAAGAAGAAAATAAAGAGGGTCAAATAGGATTAGTGCAGAAGAGAGATGCAATAGAAACAAGCAGCCTTCCGACACTAAAGATAGGTGTAAACCCCAAAGAGCGCCCAACTGCGCTAGGAGGGTTGCTGTAAAGGGTAACCCACAGGAGGGCCCGCGAGCCCCCAATGGAGTAATCAGTGCAGAAAATGAGGGGAGAAAAATAATATAGGACAAAAGCGAGGTAGGAAAGGTGTTAAAAAAAAAGGGATGGGCGGTAAAAAAAAGCGGAAAAAAAATGAATAAGAAATAAAGAAGTAATAAAAGGAAGAAGAATAATGAAAAGGGAAAGTAAATTAAATGAAGAAATAAGAAGGTAAAAGGAGAAAAAAAAAGGAAGAAGAAATAAGAAGGAAGAATGAAGAATCGAATGAATGAAGTAGTGAAGAAAAAATAAAATAAATAAAATAAATAAGAAAAGAAGAATAAGAAAATATGAAGTAAGAAGAAAGAAAGAAAAGAATAAGAATAGAAGAATTAATGATGGAAGCAAAATTAATGTTTTAAAAATCAAAGAAGGGGGAAGCATAAGTGCAAAAAAAGGTATGGCAATGACCAGTAGGAAGAAAATGGATCTAGTAAAGAATCAATCGGGACAGACTTGTAAAGAGATAGGGCAAAAGGTGAACCAATCAATACAAAGGTCAAAAAGCAAGGAAATTAAAACCCCAAAAAAATTGTCCCAAGTAGGTGAAAGGGCGTACTGAGGCAAAACACAGGATGGTGGGCCGTGGGAAACCCGAAATACAGGTGAAGAATGAATGGACCAAAAAAAAAAAACCTGAACAAGATATAAAAGTAAGAAGGAAGAAGGAAGTAAAAAAGAAGTAAAAAAGAATGTAGAAATTAATAAGGAAGAATAAGAATAATAATGAAAAAGTAAAAAGAAGTAAGGAAAATAAAAAAAAAATAAATTGTAAAGTAATAAAATTAAAGAACAATTGGACAAAAGAATTAATAAAGGAAATAATTAATAAGTATTGACTAAAAAATGAAAGAAGTATATTTAAGTACGGATGATATTTAGGGCCAAGGAAGCCGCCCTCCCACTAATACAGTTTATTCTTCTCAGATACGAATACAGGTGAATTAAGAATAATTAAGAATAGAATAAATGAATAAGTCAAATAATAATAAAAAAGAAAGGAAGTAAAAATAAAGTTATGAAAGTAAGGAAAATTAAGATACAAAGTAAATATAAAAAGAAAATAAATAAGGAGGAAACAAGAAAGAAAGGAGAGGTGTAAGGAAAAATAGGAGTTTGTGTTGAAAATGGAAGTGAAGATGAAAAAAGAAACGTCAGGGAAATCGGGGAAAAGTTCGTTAGAGGGGGGGACAGAACCTGTGATAAAAACGAAACGCTGGTCTAGCTGCGAAAATCGAATGAAAGGAGAGGTGGAATGGCGAGGTAGCTGGAGAAGGTAGTTACCTGGCGAAAATCAGGTGATGCGTGAAAAGTGTTAGATAATAAAAAGTAAAACACCGCGGAGGCATAATGCTGGGGCGGTGCAGTAACAAGGGAAGAAAGGGGCGTAGTGTTAAAGGGCGGCAAAAAAGTGAGATGGAAGGGTAAAGTAAAGTGCTGGACGCAATTAAAAGGTGGGAGGGGGATGTGTAGGAAGGGACGGAGGAAAACGTGGGGCATCAAAATAAAAAACCGGAAGATCGCTAGGTGCTTACTATGCCGTAGGGAGGGGGAGACCAATATTAAGAGATGGGTAAGGGTGCAGAAAAGACAGCGGCGCCAGGGATAATAGAAGGGAATGTAGGAAGTGGGACTAGAGAATACAGAGTGCCGCACGCAGGGGCGCAGTGTAGCTGAAAGGGGCGTAAAAGGGGAAGGTCAACGATGGGGACTGTGCCCAGTAGGAGGCAATGACGCTGGTCAAGTGCAAAACGCCTGGATGGTAAAGGGAAAAAGGAATCAGCGACAGTGGATGGCTAAGGAAGGAATGGTGATGGGACGTAGCGGCAAAGGAGTGAAAGGGTATGGTCGGGAACACCATGTGGAGTCATGTAAAGGGTCGGCTGTGGCCGAGTAGTAGGACCGAGTGGTCATGATAATAGTGAATAGTCAGCAGGGGCAAAAGGAAAACCAGAAGGAGGTGGAAGTAAATAGAACCAGTGGGTATAAGAGGTGGAAGCAAAGTGTAAAAAAACGGGGACCGGAGAAATGGACCCCGTGGGGGAAAAAACCCAACCCGGGCAAAGGGGTGGGGGGGGAAAAAGGGGTCCGGGAGCATAGTGCCAACCAAGGTAGGAAGTACCTGAATTGCGTCACTGAGGAGTGAGTCTGAAAAAAAAAACCAGTGGAGGTGCGTGTCCTGATGCCCAGCGGATCATGGGGGTGGCCTAATAAGCAGAGCCAGTAATTGGAGTCAAATGGCGTGTGTAAGATCCAATTAAAAAAAAATGAAGAGGCAGGAGAAATGGAGTAGTCGATATGTCATATATCGCTCTAGGGCCAAACCCCAAAACCCCAGGCGCCCAGGGTGAATGCTGCCTGCTGAAAACCAAAATTAAAAGCGGAAGAAGAAGGTACATGAGAGAATTTAGATGGTCGAGTAACAGGCGTGACAAAAGGGCTTATGTGGAGGTGGAAAAAAAGGTGGAGTAGCGGGCGAGTAGGGTGGTGGAATGGCAGGGTGTAGCACCGGGATGAGCAGCCGGGGACACCGTGAGACGGGAGAAGTGCGGGGGAATATCCCCGTAAAAATAAATGTAAAAGAACTGCAGAAGGAAGACGGGCAAAAGCCTGGGAGGTGGAAATGGGGGGGGGAGGGATGAAAGTCGCAATGGTCGAGTCCAAAAAAAAGAAGAAAATGGTGTAAAGGAAGAAAAAAGGAAAACCGGAGGCGCCCAAAAAAAGGGCAAAAACGAGTTGGAACCTAAGCGGGCATGTGGAACATGTAGTGAACCCAAAGACGAAGGAAATAGGAACGGCGGGGCCAAAGGTGTCCGAGCGTCGTGAATAGGTGCCCGGAGGATGCCGAGGCGTGTGGGGTCATGATGGGGACCATTGCAGTAATGTAAAGCCCCAAGGGGACGTGGCGTGCATAGAAGCTAAAAGTGCTAGGCAGTAATAGCGCGGCCTTGCGGGTCAAACCACAAGGAAATGGATGCATAATGAGAAAAACGGGAAAAAGTAGAATGACAATGGAACAAGACTTTGAGAGGAAGAACCAACGAAAGAACGTGATTATTAAGTTGAAAGACGAATAAGGAGAAAAAGAGAATAAATAATAAATGAAGTGAAAGAAAAATGAATTAAGAAGAAGGAAAACCAATTAAGAGGGAAGGCGTGGAAAAAGGGAAAGAAAGAATGAAAAAGAAAATAAGGAATAATAAAAGTAATAAGAATAAGAAGGTTAAGTAAGAAAATAAAAAAAAAGTAAAAAATAAGAGAAAAGAATAAAAGAAGAAATAAAAAAAAGAAAAGAATAGGAAGCGTGAAAGTGAATAAAGAATGGAAGAATAATAAATAAGT
The DNA here is from genome assembly GCA_015478945.1 of Trachelipus rathkii. Classification (NCBI taxonomy): domain Eukaryota; kingdom Metazoa; phylum Arthropoda; class Malacostraca; order Isopoda; family Trachelipodidae; genus Trachelipus; species Trachelipus rathkii. The sequence continues at coordinate 31,775 of JABUQX010118110.1, forward strand.
AATGAAAGGAAAAAAAAGGGAATAAAGTAATAAAAAGAAAGAAAATAAAAGAAGAAGAGGATAAGTAAGAAGAATAAATATAAGAATTACTGTAATTATTATATAAAAAAGAAGTAAAAAATAAAAAAAAAAAAAGAATAAAAAAAGAATGAAGAAACAAGAAAAAAAAAGAAGGAAGAAATAAATGAAGTAAAATAATTTGTATGAAGAAAAAAATAATGAAGAAAGGGTACCAGATCAGTGCATAAGAGGAAGATATTAATAATTTATACAACGTTTTAATAAATAGTAATGATGATAGACATAATGTTGTTTAATAAAAGAAAAGTCGATAATCGATGATTTTAAAAAGAATAAGACCAACAGTGAGGAAGCAAGTACGTGAATAAACAAGGAATGGAGAAAACATGGACCAAGTAATAAAAAAGAATAAAGAAAAATAAGAAAGATAAGAATAAAATAATAGTAATAAGAAGTGAAAAAAAGATAATAATAAGAATAGAAAATAATAAGGATGAAGGATAAGAAAGTAAGAATAAGGAAATAATGCACAAGGCATACAGACTAAACCAGGTAGTAAGTAAAACAAATGAATAAGAGAATAATAAAGTAAGGAAGGTAAGAATGAAGGAAGTAAAGAATAAATAAATGTAAAAGAATGGAGGTTTTGAGAAATAATTAAGAATTAAGAAGAAAATTAGAAGAAGAACAGAGAAATTTACAAAGGGTAATGAAGAAGAAGATCATATACCAGAACAAGCTCTAAACCATGGCCTGCACCAGCCAATAAAATTTACAAAATACAAATGAATAAACTAATATAATAATGAAGTAAAAATAATGATAAGGAAAAAGAAATAATGAATGGGAAGAATTAAAAATAATAAGTAATAAGAAAAGAAAGTAAGAAAAGTAAGAATGAGGAAGTAAAAGAATTAAAAGAAAAAATGGGAATAATAATAAATTAAAAGAGAATAACAAGAAAAGATAGAAGAAAAGTAAAAGAAGAAAGAAAAAAGGAATAAAATTGAGAGGAAACAGATACAAAATGTGAAAGTCTAAACAAACAATCAGGTAGGAAAGAAAAAAGGGAAGGGATAAAGGGAAAAGAGCTATGAGAGAGAGAGAGATAGGTCAAAAAAGTAGGTGAAACTGTAATGTAAATAAAATGGAGAAAATGTGAAGGGACGATGGTCACGCGTGGCTGAGTCGTCTGATGTGGAGTATAAAAAGTGTGAAGGACAGACGAGAAAAATGAAATTGAAGGGCCGGAAATGAACCCGATGTAGGTGGGAGTGGAAAGGGAGAAAAAAGGGAATGGAAGGAAAAGTAGTACTCGTGGAAGGGCATAGTAAAAAGGAAAAAAAAGAATCCCCCAAGAACCCTCAGGAATAAGGGAACCCACCAAAAAAGTATTAACCAACAAATTGCTGGCAAAAACACGGCCCACACGACGGACTGCGCGGAATTGCCCCCAAGCGCCACAAGTGAAGGCCAGGTGAAGGGGGGTAAGAAAACCAAATCCGTAAAGAAAAAAGGGGGCCGAGAACCGCCTGTCGGTACATGCGGAACGGTGGAAAAGAGGGGACGGTAAAAGGTGGTGGAAGGGGAAGAGGGAAGAGGGAAGGTGCCTGCAGACGGAAAAAGTGGGTAAAGGAAAAGGTGGTAAAAAGGAAACGGATGGGCGCCTGAGGAAATCCTACCAACGGTACAAAAAAACACCCAATCTGCCCCCCGGGGGGGGCTTAGAATGTGAGTGCAATGGGGTGTAGATTACGAGTAGTGTGAATAAAGGTGAAGAAACGGCAATAGAAATGGTATATAAAACGCGGGGGGGGGGATGTGAGGAAAACCACCACAAAACCGCCATAGGACATGGGTGCCACGAAAAAAAGATAAGCAAAAGAAACAAAAACACGGTCGACCAAAATGGGAAAACCAGGTGAAGGAACCGCGTATGGAGGAAATGTGAGGAAGCAATAATAAGGAGAATGAGAGGAAACAAACCGGAAAATACCGGGAACCCCCCCCCCCCCCAAGGGTAAAGGAGGGAAAACCCTGGGATTAAAAGAGGAGGCCCACCTAATGGTAGAGGAAGTAAGTGGAAGGATGGGAAAACAGAGAAAAACCAAAAGGGGAAGGGAGGGAGATGAGATGGTAAGGGGTGAAAGAAGGAGGAGGTTGTAAACAGCGAGGCTAACAGTTAGAGTAGTAAAAAGAAGGCGGGGTAGAATGCGGAAGGCGTGGGAAATAGGAAGGCAAACCCAGGGGATAGCTACGAGTGAAAAGTAAAATTATATGTAAGTGGAAAGAAAAAATTGGACTGCGGGTAGGAAAACCAAAAATCAAGCGGACGAGTTGTAAAAGAGGGAAATGAGGGTGACCCCCGTGGGAAAAGGTCAACCGGTGGGAAAAAAAGAGGGAAAGGGAAGGGGGACCTGGAGAAGTAAAGGGCAACCGGGGGAAAAACATGCAAAGAGGTGGGTGGGGATCCTGGAGTGCTACGAAAGGGCGTTCAAAAACTCGGTGTCTGGTAAAAATAGGCAAAAGAAGAAAGGACCAGAGTAGGAAAAGGGCAACCCGGTATGAAAAGAGTGCCAAGGGAAGGAGTGGACCGTGGATGGAGGAGGATTAACTCAATATCTCACCAACCGGCAGAACAAAAATAGCGAGTGCGAGAGGGAGCAGTAAAGACCTCTCGTGAGGGTATCTTCTATTGCGCTCCACACACTCACCAGACCAGTGGACCAGTATGGTAAAAAGGGCAGCCGGGGGTAATAATAATAGGCAATGAGAGTCCCGCTCGCAACGGAACAGAGCACAGGAGGGCAAAGGGCATAACCGTGGAAAAAATAGGTGGAAAGAGGGGGACCCCTGTACCGAAAAAGTGCCAACCGGAAGGAGGGCGCCAAAGGGAAAGAGGGTGGACTGTCCGGAGAAAAGTCAGGGGCGAGCTACGTCGTACAAATTTTATAGGTGGAGTTGCAACTGAAAATTTCAACAACGTAGGCCCACAAACAAAGGAGGAGTGGGACCTTCCTGGGTAGTAAAAAATAATAAAGTCAAAACCCTATAGTAATCGTAGTAATGAATGTATATTCAAAATATAATAAATACATAAACGGATGAGGGTCAGGACTATACTATGAGGAAAAGGTCATAACCGAGTAATAGATAAATATATATTAAAAAGAGACCTCACTCAATGGAAAAAATGTAATACTGATATAATATTATATATATATATATATATATATATATATATATAATATATATATAAAGTAAAAAATTTAAATTTTTAGAATTTTTGATTACTTACCTAGGTATATAAGTATGAAGT